>JANITW010000004.1:45237215-45254632 GCA_027564335.1 Erythroxylum williamsii | reverse complement strand
GTGAGAGTTTGTGTATGTTATGAGTCATTTGAGTTGAGGTTTGGGAGTTTAATGCACTCAAATTGGTAATTGAATGTTTGAGGAGTGTTATTTCATTAGAAGAAGTGAATTTGGGAAGATTATGATTTAATATGATGTTAGAATGGATGTAGGAAGCATTGGAGAGGCTTTAGAGGGGTTTGGGTAACCCCTATATTCGTTAGACGAACTTTAGGTCTGTTAAATTCACCGTCTCGAGTCTGTGAGGACCCCCAGCATTGCCAATGTCCATTAAACGGACCTTCTCAGGTGAAAAATGGCTCCCAAGCCTATCTATGTCCGTTAACGAACATGTATGTCCGCTAAACGGATATTCACTGGATAGCTACAGTAAATAATAATTTTGACCCTTTTTGAAGCAAAGTCTCACTTTTTGTTCTTTATCAAAGTTGTAGATCTAGAAGTCCTATTCCAAACCGTCAAAGAATAATCTCAATCCGAGGTTTCTAGAGAAAGTTAGGCTAATTCTCCCAAGATAGGTACAATGTGATTAAGGATATAGACATGTTTGATTCTTTTGGCCATAACTTCATCATCCGACCTCCAAATGAAGTGATTCTTGAAGAAATGGGTTCCTAACACAATTTTAAATCTATCCATGAAATTTGGTAGCTTTTGTATTTAATTTGAAAATTATTGATGGAAAGATAGTGGGGGGTCGGTTGAGAGAGCATGATTGGGGTGTGAACGTACCCTGGCTTTTTAAGCATAACTCTATCTATAAAACTCCAATTGAGATTGTTCTTGCTTCAAATTAAACTAGAGACTTAGAACTACAATTGTTATGAAGAAGTCAAATTGTGATTTGGTGATTGACTGGTGTGGGCACATCACCCCTTAGGGTTTGAGATGTTATGAGAATGATGACTAAGGAGGGTTCATGGAAATAACCCTACAAGGAAACCCGCTCACATTTTATGACTCTAGAATGATAGTTAAGCTCCAAAAACGGGATCCAACAATAAGGTTATCATTCCCACAAGGATTATGCAAGGTTAAAATTTTGAGCCTAACTTTGTCTAAGGTATTCAAAATGTGATTTGAATAAAAATAATTAATAAAAAATGAAACAAATAATAAAGAAAAGTAAATAAATCAAATAAGAATTAGTTGCTAAATAAATTTAGGGTTTTGATCAAGATTGAATACTTAGGACTTATTCTTTCCTTACTTTGTTTCCTTAACTATTGTTGATCCAATTATGTGTTTGATCCTAGATTTCCTAAGGTATTGATTACTCTCTCTCAAGATTTAATTAATTAACTCTAATTTAATTTGAAAATTCCATATTTGTAACCTCTCAATTCATAAAAGTTTCCTAACTTATTCAATTAGGTCTGAAGCTATTTATTGGATAATTAGTTTCTCAAACAAGATGTCTCTTCGAATGATTATTAACTTAATAATTGTGGGTCTATTAAATTGCCAACTCTCATTGCACAATCTAACTTTTATTACTTTCGACTCACTCTCTCTATTTATTGTTAAGTATAAGCATAAACAATTATCACAAACATTCAAGATGTATTAAAATCAACAATAACCAAAGTCACAAAAAAATCTAAAATAAATTATAATATGAAATTTAGGCTATGTTTAGTTGGACGTAAAGTTTTTAATAGAATGGAATGGAATATAATGAAATAGAATGGTTTATAATAGAATGGAACGTAAATAGATATAATATTAGACAATTATTGTTTGGGAGGGATGGAAAAGTTCATAAAGTAATATAGTGAAATGTTGTTCGGATGAAAGATTTATAATGTAATATAGTGTAAAGTTGTTTATCATTTTACATTCCATCCTAAACCTACCAAATTGAAGGTCTTTTATTTTTACTATTTAGTATAGAATGAGATGTAATATGAAACCTACCTCTTCCATCACATTTTGTTCCATTCCATTTGATTATAAACCTTCCTCCCAAACGATGGAATGATATTACATTCTATTCCATTTCATTAATAAACTCCTAACCAAACATCCCTTAAAACTTTATGAACATGTTTAACATCTTGAAATTCAGATTACATATCAAGAATAATGAAATAACTAAAGGAAAAGAAAAGAAAAAATCTATTGAACACTTGATCTAGGAAGCTAGAATTCTTGGATGTTCATCTTCATCTCCCACATTTAATCCACTTTTTAGTGTTGGCTTCTGAGTTTTTTGGTGTGTTTCACTTTATTAAATATTGTATTAGGGTCTTCAAGGTGTAACTAGAGTTTTCCCACTTTGATCAATTCCAAAAATATCCTTAAACCCTAAAATATATGAAAAACTCGTGCTAGAAATTCTCTATCACGTTTGTGACATAGGAGTCACGATTATGCTCTTGGGAATTTCCTCTTTGTCACAATTTTTCTCCATGAGGCATGATCGTGATAGACGTTATGCAGCTATGCACACCTTGTTGGATCGAAAACAAAAGCATACTAGATTTGGCTGAACGGTAGATTTCAATAACTTTTTTTGAAACCAAAACGTAGTGGAAGCATAATCACCAAGTCAATATATTTCATCCATACATGATATGGTATTAGAAAAATAAATAACATTAAAGATGGTAGAAACTCCTTAGCTGCAGCTTTGATTCCTCACTATGGTATCCTCTCCTTGTTATTGTATCCTCTCCTTACTATTGTATCCTCAACCAATCCGATCTACCACTTGTTCTATTGGAAAACTTGGTTAACAAGACCCTTTGGTAGGAAAAGATAAGAAATATTGTAGAAGTTTACCTTAGTTGAAAGAAGCAAAAATAAGAGACTTTCTCTTTGCTAATTTCGGACATCAAAGAAAGGAGTGTAGAATTCCAACCCACTCATCACCTCTTTCTCTTTCTCAAAATGAAAGAAAAAGAGCAATAAATGAGACCTTCTCATTTGTTTAATATGGCTAAATGAAAAGATAAAAAACCAAAAGCAAGACACTCATTTTCGGTTAACAAATGAAACAAGGGAGAGAAAACATCAAATGCATTATTCCCTTCTTTTAATCAAAAGAATGCTAAAAGGTTTACAAGTTCTTCTACATGCCAACATTAAATGACAACTATTAAACCATTTAATGATGATGAAGCATGATAAAATTTCATCTTATATTTAGCAATTCAATGCTAAATGTGCAACCATAAAATGTAGCTACATAAAAACCAAAAACTACTTCATGTAGTTTCGATTTTTGCCCTTCATTTTTTGTCTTTACAAAATTTGTTTTAATTTAATTAATCATATTAATTAAATCAAACCAAACTTCAGCCCAATATTAAATGTTCACTTTGGGCTTCTAATTAACACTTAATTAGAATCAGCCCAACATTTAATCATAGACTTAAAACCCATTTCAATTAACTCTTAATTAAATTGTTCCGGTATTATTATTCTGAATCTAATTTGGTCCTTTCTTATTTCTTATTTCCGGTAACCTCTATTTATATTTCTTACTTTTCTTGATAACCTTCCTAGAAGTCAAGTGGGAAATCTAATTAGACTTATATAATTCAAGCTCCAATAAGCCCATAATTAATTTAAGCTCATTATAATTAATTCCAACTTATTAACCAACTTGAAGGTTCTCTCTCCTTGTGGGAGTTTCTCTCTCGACTTCTGAGAGTTCTGGGCGGTTTTTCTTGTCTTGAAAACTGGTTAGGGTTTGATGGGGGGGATTCTTTGCGTCAGTCTTCTTTGTTTCCGGTCTTATTTTCTTTGCGTTTTAGGTTTTGGGGTTGTCTTCCTTGGGAGTTTTGAGCTTGGCTTCTTATTTTGACGGGTTTCAGAGCACTTTCACTCCACGATCTCTTGTCCTAGGGGAGTTGAGGTTTGTTTTTGGGTTATGTGATGGCTGATTCTGAGTTAGAAATTGTTCTGGATTCGAGTCGTGATTTGATTGCTCCTTCATCGCGATGTGTAGTTTTGGGTAAGATTATCTCTGATAGGATTGTGAACAGGACTGGTGTTTTTGGTGTTCTGCGGAGTATGTGGTCTGCGTCGGAGCTTATGGATGTTCGAGAACTGGGCCCTAATTTGTACACTCTGTCCTTTCACCAGCCTGAGCAAGCAGCGAATGTGATTAGGGATAGTCCATGGACGGTGATGGGTTTTTATTTTGTGTTGAAACAGTGGGGACTTGATATGGCTATTAAAGAGGTTGATTTTTCCTGGTGTAGTTTTTGGCTTCAGATCCATAACCTGCCTCTTGAATTGCTTACTGGTGGTAATGCAAGACGTATAGGTGAACGACTTGGGCGAGTGGTTGAAATTGACGAGGACACATGGGAGCTGGGTCTGGGTCGTAGTTTTTTGAGATTGAAGATTGAGCTTGATATTACGAGGTCTCTTTTGCCTGGTTTTTGGGTTCCCAGAGGGCACAATCGGATTTGGGCGGAAATCAGGTATGAGAAGATGGCGGATTTTTGCTTTAATTGTGGTATTTTGGGGCATCAGGGTCGTACTTGTCGACGGGCAAAGGTTGATAGGAGTGAAGCAGATGTGAGGCGATCTTTTGGTCCTTGGATGAAGGCTATGCCTGTGTCATCTAAAGATCGACTGAGTTCTTTGGTGTTTTCTGATAGGGATCACGTGGGGGATTCTAAGATTCCATTACCGAATGGTAAGGATGTTGAGGATATGGGTTTGAATCAGGAGGAGGGGGATACTGGGCATGCTGAGCAATTCCAGTGCTCTGATTTGGGGAGCGATCAATTTGAGGATGATGTCAGTAGGGTGGTTGGGGTGGCACATAATGTGCATCAGGAAGGTAGAATAGAGGGCAAAGGGAAGAGAGGTGTAGGGAGGGGTAGGGGGCGTGGTCAGAAGGGTGGAGCTAGTGATTGTGAGCTTGTTTGTCATGAAGTGGTTGGTCCTGCTGGAGGTTTGGGTGACTGTCCTATAACAGTCCCCAGTGGACTATGAGGTGTTTAGCTTGGAACTGTCAAGGGGTGGGATCTCCCTTGACAGTTCATCATTTGCTAGAATTGCAAAAAAAGTATGATCCTGATTTTGTTTTTTTGATTGAAACCAAGAATAAAGAAGAAAAATTGGAAGTTCTTCGGAAAAGATGTCACATGGATGCAGCTGTGTATGTTCCTCCTGCTGGGATAGGGGGCGGATTAGCAGTGTGGTGGAGGGATTGTGTGGATGTGAAGGTGTTGGAGGCAGATAAACATCTTATTATTATGGATGTTAGTAATACTGCTGATGGTATTCCTTGGGTGATTTTCTGGGTTTATGGGGATCCAGATTTAAGGGCAAGGAAGTTGACTTGGGAGAGGATTGTGCGAAAAGCTAGGGATATTAAGTGTCCTTGGCTTTGTATGGGGGATTTTAATGATTTTCTGTATCATTCTGAAAAAGTAGGGGGTCAACGTAGGGCATTTGGGAAGTTGGATGGGTTTCAGGATATGATTGAGCAATCCGGTTTAATTGATTTATCTTCTACAGGGTTGTGGTATACTTGGATCAATAAGAGGGAAGTTGGTGAGATTAGGGAGAAAATTGATCGAGCTTTGGCTAATTTGCAGTGGGTTGAATCTTATCCTAGCTATCAAGTTACAAACTTACCAATTATTGGGTCTGATCATGCTCCTGTGTTGCTTGATAGTGCTCCTAGTGTACAGAAGGGTATCCGACAGTTTAAGTTTGAGATTTTCTGGAGTAAGCATCAGGATTGTGGCCAGATTATTACAGATGGCTGGGCAGGCAATTTTGCTGGGTCTAGATTGTTCCAGGTAGTACAGAAACAGAAAGTATGTCGATCCAAGCTTATTGCTTGGAGTAGGAAGGTGTTCCCTAATTTTCGGAAGGAGATTGATGGGCTTATGCAGCAGATGGCTGAGGTGCAGGCAAGATCAGACTTTACTGTAGAAGATAAGCGACAGATTCAGCAGCTACTGGGAGATTTAAAAAAAGCATGGGTTGGTGAAGAGCAATATTGGTACTCTAGGTCTAGGGTGCAGTGGTTAGTGGATGGGGATAAGAATACGAAATTTTTTCACCAGTCCACTCTACAGAGAAGAAGGGGCAACAGAATTACTCGCATAAAAGGTAAGGATGGGCACTGGATTGAGGATGAGGCTGGAGTGATGGAACATTTTTATGGGTTTTATCAAAATTTGTTCATGAGTGAAGGGTATTGTGGTATGGATCAGATTCTCCAAGATGTCCCTAGAGTAGTTACTTCTGCCATGAATGCGAATTTAGTTGCTGAGGTCACTGAGGATGAGGTAATGGCAGCAGTATTTAGTCTTGGAGCTTTGAAAGCTCCAGGACCTGATGGGTTTAATGGGTTGTTTTATCAGAAGTTTTGGGGCATTGTTAAGGCTGCTATTGTTGCTGGTGTTCAGAGTTTCTTTCGCACTGGTTTTATGTTGAAAGAACTGAATAGAACATGTGTAACATTGGTGCCCAAAGTGAAGAGTCCAGAGGATGTATCTCAGTTCAGACCGATAAGCTGTTGTAATTTCAGCTATAAGATAATTTCTAAGATAATGACTAAGCGTTTGAAGGTACATATGGGGGAGCTCATTACTTGCCATCAGAGTGGATTTGTGGAGGGGAGGCAGATACAGGATAACATCTTGGTGGCTAGTGAAGTGTTTCACAATTTAAAGATTAGAAAAGGGAGGCAGTATGGACTTGCTTTGAAACTTGATATGACCAAAGCTTATGATCGGGTGGAATGGATATTTTTGCAGCAAGTCATGGAGAAAATGGGTTTCAATTCTACTTGGATACGGTGGATTATGGAGTGTATTTGCTCTGTTACTTATGTGCTCAATGTCAATGGTAAGAAGTCGGGGCTTATTACTCCATCTAGAGGTCTTAGGCAAGGGAATCCTCTATCCCCTTACCTATTTTTGTTTGTTGTGGATGTCTTGTCTAGAATGGTTACTCAAGTCATTGAGTCTAGGCAGTTAGAGGGTATTAGGTTAGTTAGGGAGTGTTCAATTTTATCCCATTTACTTTTCGCTGATGATGCCTTATTTTTCTTGCCTGCTGATGCTGCTAATGTCTCTATTATGTTTGTTCTTCTTGATAAGTACTGCCAAGCTTCCGGACAGAAGGTGAATTTATCCAAATCCAGTATTATTTTCAGTTCTAATACCCCTGAGTTTCGAAGACAGGAATTGACGCAGTTGCTTGGCATTCCGGAAGCACCTAACCCTGGAACTTAATTGGGAATGCCTACTTGCTGGGGAAAGACTAAGCGACAAGCAGTACAGTTCATCAAAGAACGCATTATTAAGAAGATTACTGGGTGGAAGGCTAAGTTGTTAAGTCAAGGAGGTAGGGAGGTTCTTATCAAAGCTGTTGCTTGTCCTATGCCGGTTTATCTGATGCAGTGCCTCAAGTTTCCTAAAACTACCTGTGATGATATTAATACTATTCTGGCTAATTACTGGTGGGGGCAGAAGGAACAATGAACATCGGATTCATTGGATTAGCTGGATCAAAATGACGGTGAGTAAACGTGTTGGAGGCATGGGCTTTAAGGATATGCATTTACTGAATGTTGCTTTGTTGGCACGTCAGTGTTGGCGATTATTCACAAATCCGACGGCCTTATGGGCAAGGGTGTTGAAAGGATTATATTTCCCTAAAACTTCTTGTTTGCAGGCAAAAAAAGGTTCTCGGGCTTCCTGGATCTGGTCTAGTCTGTTGGAAGGGAGGGAGTTTTTGAAAAAACACATTCAGTGGCAAGTGGTGGATGGTAGGAGTATAAATCTTTGGGATGAACCATGGATACAAGGAATAATGGTGCCTAAACCAGAAGATCTTCCAGTTAATGCTCCAATGAAAGTAGCAGACCTGATTGATGGTCAAGAGGGCAAGTGGAATCTGGAGGCTATGAGGGGTTTTTTTACTGTGGAGCAGCAAAACATAATTCAATCCATTCCCTTGTGTGGTAAAGGATCACAAGACAGATATGTTTGGCCACTAACGGTGAATGGTATTTTTTCGGTTAGGGTTGGCTATCAGGTGTTGAAGCAAACTGCTGTTATTCCTCAATCTGAGTATGCAGCCTCATCTTCTCATTTGGTGGACAAGGCCCTTTGGAAGTGGCTATGGCAGCTCTCTCTTCCATCTAAGATTCAGGTATTTCTTTGGAAAGCAATTCGAAATTTACTGCCTACTAATGCTAATTTGGTTAAGAAAAGAGTCAACATTGATGAATTGTGCCCTATTTGTTTTTGTGAATCTGAAACTCTTGAACACATGTTTTTATTATGTTCTTGGGTTCAATGTGTTTGGTTTGGTAGTACCTTTGGGTTAAGAATCACAAGGGAAGGCTTGTCTACTTTGGATGCTTGGCTATTGGATAGGGTAGATTCTGTTAAAGAGACATCTACTAGGCAGGATCAGTATGGGTTACTTGTGGCCTTGCTGTGGAATATTTGGAAGCAGAGGTGTCAGGTGGTGTTTAAACAGGGCAAAATCAATCCGAAAAGATGTCTTGAACAAAGCTATGTTTTGTTGAATGAGTGTCGACAGCCTAGGAAGTTGACTAGCATGCTTCAGTTCCCAACTAAGCAGAGTTATTGGATTAAGCCAGATGCAGGTTTTTTGAAATTGAATTGCGATGGCTCTTTTAAAAATGGAGATGCAGGCTGGGCAGTTGTGCTTCGGGATGCTGCAGGTAGGGTTGTGGATGGTCTGATGTCAGCATGTAATGCAGGATCAGCTTTAGAGGTTGAGGCTAGAGCTGTTTGGGAAGGAGTTAACTTTTTGGAGCAAAAAGGTTATCGTCATGTAAAGATTGAGATGGATTCCTCCACTCTTTATAATGAAATTCTTCAGAATAAAGGGAATGGCAGATGGAGAATTTTTCCATACATTTCTGATATAGTGTATAGGTTGAAACAATTACAGGGAATTGATTTAGTTTTAATAACTCGTGAAGCTAACAAACAGCTGATTGGTTAGCTAAGCAAGCCCGGAAGAAGATGAGCTTGGGTAATTGGGTGTTGGCACCTCCATCTTCTTTAGTTGGCATCCTCAGTCGTGATGGATTACCAGCCCCTCCATAACAGGGTGATGAGCTGCAGTGATATACTAGAGTTACTATAGGTTTTAGTACTCCATTGTGTATTGCTGTTTTTCTATATAGTTGTATATCGACTGTGTACTCTATTTTCGTAAAAAGATTTTTGCCTTATGACCAAAAAAAAAAAACTTATTAACCAAATGTTATTATACTAAAGACAATTAGATGAACTCTTGAATTACTAAATATTATGAGAATAATTGTTTCTAATTAGATGACCGATTGTAAACTCTATTATGAACCTTATTATAGCCATCAACACAATAAAAGGTAAAATTATCATTTTGCCCTTTTATTGGTTTTTCCTTCTAGATCTCCTGTTTTAGTTTATATGATGATTAACACTTAATATCTCATCTTGATGTTGAGACTTGATGGATAGATAGTTCATCAAACTACTAGCGCCAGTTTAATCACCAATCTCTATAAAACATCTAAAAGTGATGACATCACTATAAACTGTTTATTTGAATTATTGTTCCCTAATACATGTTTCAATTAATAATTCCAACATGCAGACACTGGATTGATACTCTGTAAAAACTTTTTTTCGATCATACCAAGAATTATAATGAAACATATATGAGTTCACCAGATTTATGATCATCAATTAATCTCCACAATCTTTTGACAGGCATACATAGAGTCAATAGTCTTAAAGGAATTACGTTCAAACCTCCATTCTTTTTTATTTGCACACTTTAGAACATTTGATATCATATTTATAACCACCATCATTTTCCCCTGACTAAAGGAACTCTCTAATGATCTCATTAATTGTTTTATTCACTGCTCAAAGAATAACAAGATGTGTAGCCTAATATATATTGATTGAAGACAACACAACTATAATTAACTAACCTCTGCCAGTAAGAGAAAAAGTTCTCTTGCTCTACCCAGTGATTCTAGCTTATATTTTATCCACCAACGATTTAAAGCTTACATAGTTTGATCTAGTGGAAGCTATTGAAATTCCAAGATAAGTGAAAGGTAGATGCAACCCCTTGAAACCAGTGATGTCACTTATCAAGTGATTCAGGTTCTCTGCACTTTTGGAAGTACAAAAAAAACATTTGTTTGTGTTGATATGCAGTTTAGACAATTTGGTAACATTTTGATGGTCTTCATCACTACTAATAATGAAGTTTTATCCACTCTAGTTAATCTAATTAGATCATCATCAAAAATGAGGTTAGTGATTCCCAATCTCTTGCATTTGGAATGAAATTTGAAATGCTTGGTTCTCTCCACGACTCTTTTCAAGAGTCCGTTGAACACTTCCATAACAAGAGCAAATATGTATGATAAGGATTGATCACCTTGTCTAATGCCTTTAAAGTTGTTAAAAGTTCTTACGGATTCTCCATTAATGAGAATGCTAAAAGAAGGGGTGATGAAGCACATTATCATGCACTCTATGAAGAAATATGGAAATACCAAGGTTGACTTGATGTTACATAGATAGTTTTAGTCAACATTGACATTGTCATAAACCTTCTTCGTATCAATTTTCAAAATATAGTTCTTTCCACCTTTTTAAGAATCTTGTTTTTACTTTAATCGGAGAAACTAATAATTTGGAAATTTGTTTTACATTTCATAAGGATTTTTATTAGATTGTTTGATAGGTTTATATTCTATTATAGTTATTTTTTTATTTGTAATGTGTACTTTTGACATTTATGGTTTTGTCGTTAAGTATGCAATGGAAAGCACATACAAACTTAAAGAGAAACTTCTTTAAGTTATAGAGATGAGCCATTAAAGAAATAGGCCAGTAGAAAAGATAGGAAGTATTGAATATGTTGAATTAAATTTTTCGAACACAACTTAGGATATGCATGTCCTAAACTTTGTTGTTTAAGTTAGCTTTTAGACGTGGATCTATAGTTTAGGATACACCCATGTACCAAATGGTATCAGCATATATATACTGTATACATGAGGACAATCTTCAGATGTTTGGCAAATTATGGTGTGGTGATGTACATACTGTATACATGAGGGGAAAAGAGCAACCATGAGGACTACATGAGGGTATTAAAAGACAAAGGGAAATCTGAAAATAAAGACACTAAAGAGAACATATGCTAAAAGGACAATGATAAATCAACTTCAAGGTATCATTCAACTGGCACTTTGGAAAATTCCAGGTTAGTTTAATGCATCAACAATGGACAAAAGCTATCAACAAAAATCCAATGCTTTTGTTTCTATAATATGATTGGGTTTTTGATGGGTGTTAAAATGGGATATCAAGCTGAACGATGAGCATGGGCTCGATGAAGAAATCAATCTGAATGATGACCAGAAGCTTGCTGTGGGAGCGACAAGTCCAAGTAGACTGAAGTATGATCTCAGATAAATGGTTAGAAAAGTATGATCACTTAGTCTAACGTGAAACCTTAATTGTATGGTGTAAACATTAAGTACGACTAAGAATTTACCATAACATGATTTCAGCAACTTCGGGATGACAGCAAGGAATAGCATAGACTGAAAGCAACAAACAAGCGCAAAATGGCATCGGTTTACGCCTCCTCACAGCAGGTATTCTGCTAATCCTTGCCAAAACCATAGCAGGAGGTTCAATCTCAAGCTTACAAGTATATAACTGCCTTGTACTGTTCATAGCTAACAATCTGTTCAAGAAAGGCTCAGGATAAGCAGAGATTGAAAGATGAAGACAAACAGAGATGTTTCGCAAGACCTTTTTCTTTCTGGTAGCAGTAGCAAAAAAAAGAAGAGTTATGATTCTAATGAGATGTATGTCGAATTCGATTGCTGATTAATTAGTGCAGGAGATGATCAAGATGGCTTCAGACTCGCAAGAAAAAGAGACATAAGCCTAGATGGGCAGCGAAATACTCTACCCGACTACGGGTGTCCAAAAGAGCAGGCAAAGCTCATAACCACCGTTTCTTTTTTAATTTCTGATTGCAATATTAATGCACAGATTAAGAAGAATGAGAATGAACAAGATTAAGAGCAGAAACCAAAATAACCAGTCGGCATAAATGAAGCCAAAAACAAGGTTGCATACAATAAGTACAATGTTGTATGTTTTCCCTTGGTTCTTGCGTTGCTTTGCTTTTACCAGGACTCTAATACTCCAAATTGTCGTGGGAGATGACTTAAGGGAAGTATACCATCAGTACGAGGTCTTGCACGAGTCTAAATTGGCACAGCAAACAAAGGGCTACACTAGTGCTTTGCAGTAAATAGGAAACTTAATCTTTGAGAGGAGCCATAGGAGAAATCCAACAGCCATAAAGAAGCATAATGGTATAAAAGTCCACTAATTACTCAAAATCTCATGCTTTCATGCATCTGTCACTCCCTAAAGCCAACGCTCCTGGTTGCTTATTGACTTATGACATCCTACACCGAATCTCAAACAACAGTAAGGGCAATTGTAAATTGTCAAGCGACAGCCCTAGCAGTTCAACGTTCGTGTTTCAGCTGACTGAAATTGGATGTACAACAGCAAGGAAATTTGGTCAAAAACAGAATATCAGCGTCTAAGTAGCAAGCTCACCACAGGCAGAGTTTCAAACAGAATAGAATTAGATATTACATGCAATGTGACAGTTTAACATCACACATGGATATTTGTAGGGTACGACTCCTAGTCTTGGCTCATAATTTATAGGCACCATTACTGTCATCAGTAATCTCTCTTGACCTTGTTCATAACTAGAAATTAAAGAAGTTGTTCTAGATTTTATCAATATCTTCATCTTCGAATTCAATATAATCATCACCACCACCGTCGTCTTCCTCATCAAGACCACCAGCGATGCCCTCATTGAGACGGGTGCTTTCAGGAAGCTCACCGTAGGCCTTTAGAAGCCTAGCCTCATCAGGCATGTACTTGAGGATAACATCAGCCTTGTCATCTTGATAATCACGGAGGCCAACAAGGATTATATCACCAGCTGCAATCCAAACCTTCTTGTGCATCTTTCCACGAATGTGGCACAAGCGCTTGGTGCCATCGATGCACATGGCTTCACAGCGACCATTACCAAGCATGCGAAGCACTTGAGCATACTCCTGGCCATCTTCCTTGAAGATGAGCTCACGCTTCTCGTCATCCGCTTCATTCTTTCCTCTCTTCCTGTTCTTTCCTCCCTTTCCCTTATTCTTCGGCATGGTGGATGACTCTGTTACCACCAAAAAGAACACAACCAAAAATACTCCCAGCATTAAAATCTCATAAACAAATCATGGTTTAAGATGAAAGACAGAGTCACCAGGCAAGGCAACGAAAACAGGTATTCTAACGTAATAAGTGAACTAAGATTAATAGCAGTAAAAAGATAAGACAGATATAATTAATAATGGAGAAAACGCGAAACCCTGATGCAAACCCTTCGAATTTAACCGAAAAGCAAGAACCTTGACTTGTGAAATCAGACAAGAACGAGGACAGACCCCTGAAGGAAGGAAGTTTAAATTATAACAAAATAAACAATGAAATCACCGGAAAACCTAAAACGAATCACAGAAACCTGAAAACAGAAAACTGTGGGATCAGACAACAGAGTTGCAGAAATTAGGACAGCAACGTTCGAACAGATTGAACTTGACAGGAAAAAAGAAATAGAGGAAGGAGAACTCTAAACTACGATTAACCTTTTCGCTTTGCTTCTCGAGAGGAATGTTGAAAGGCGAAATCTTAGAGACCGAGAACAGTTTCGTGGAGCTCTCTTGCTTTTATTTCCAGGAGTGGGTCTGGAGGCCCAAGTACGGAAAGTTGGGTTCAGATTTGGGCTTCACTACTCAAAAACCAAATCACTTCTTTGACGAGTATGGAGTTTACAGTTGGAAGTTGGAGAATTAAAATGATTATACAAATTAAACCAATCTTTTATTAGTTTGTTTGCATTCTCATATATGATTTTATAAGAGGTAAAAAAAATTTAACTAAGTCTTTAACATTTTTTAATATACAAATTCTTAATAAACTGACCATAAAATATTAAATCTTAATATTATTAAGTAGTGAAATATTTTTCCTCATCTAGATTCAATTGAATAATAAGTGCTAAACTTTTAAACCATCCATGTCAGCTGTGTTACCATATGAAAACAATGAATCTAGGTGTGAAGGATTCACTAAATTCTATTGTGGCATTGTTTAGTAGATTACAAATGATTCCAAATGTAAATACATAAATAATAAAGTGATGGGTTATAGACAACATGCAAGAGGGAGGTAATTTACAAGTTAACTTTTTTATTTAAAAATTAGTAAATTAATTATTGACTCTAATAAATGATTATGACAATTTAATGATGACAATCACAAAAACAATCATAACAATAATTAAAGAGAATAAGAGAAAAAGAAACAAAATCAATTTATAATGGTTGAATCAAATAACTATTGGTCTACATCCACTCTCTTAATTTTGCTTGAAAATTTATCATCTTCTTCAATAAACATAAAGATATCTATTGTACATGCATCCTGGTTTAAATGAAGATGAACTTTACAAGTCTTTGTTATTAAGAGTAAAAATGCAAGGATTGGCACCCTATCAATTTTTTTAAAATAATTTTTTTAATTAAAAATATAAAATAATTTTTTAAAATTGAGTCCAGGTCTAAGTTATCCAAACCCAAGTCTATCTGAGGCTCAACTTTTCTAAGGAAAACAATATCATTTTGCTTAGAGTAACTAGGTCTCAAGTCAACCTAAGCTTAGGCCTAACCCATGAGTTAGTCCGTTAAAAATACTTGAATCCATGAACCGCTCATTGCCATAACTAGAAATATGTACATATTTTCCTTTTCAAGGTGAAAAAGGGCTTAACAATTTTTGTCTCAATTACTATTGCAATCATTCATATTGTATTTATATATTATTCCTAATCATTGTTCTATTAAGATTGGAAATTAATAGAATGCAAAAAATAGCACATGTCATGTTTTTCGTTATAAAGGAAGTAGTCAATCTCATAGGATAAAGTATAGAAATACTTAAACAAATGTGTAGGTGTTTATTATAAAATAAGTTCACTGAATAGACCTAATATGAGAAATCCATTTGCAACATTACTTATATGTCTATGGAATTCTCATTGTGATAATTATGTAAGTGATCCTTTGATTTGAGGTCACTAAAATTATCTTGTATAAGAATTATTATATTTTGATACTACTTATAACTTATTCAACCATGAGTGAGTCTATCAGTAGTCATTGGATGTAATATGAACTGTATAGAAGTAGTTGTGTAATCAAGATAAGATTCATCACCCTAAAGTAATTAAGAAGAATGTTTCATTGCTCTTGATTAATATTGATTCGAGAAATCCTTGACCAAGGTAGAATACCGTTTTGTAAATACTTTATAAATATCATTAATTGAATCGATAACTAATAGTAGAGAACTAATACGATTAGACTCAAAAAGAGTAGATATCATTTCATATTCTGTCTAATCTAAATATTATATAATAAAATGATTGAATTATATGAAAAAATCATACACAAAAAGATTAATCAAAACTACTTTGACATATCTAAATATTTGAGTGATCATAATACCTTGCTAGACGTCAATTTTAATTTACGATTATAAATTATTTAATTCGAGAATTAAAAATAAATTAAAATAAGTTTTTAATTTATTTAATTATAATTATGAATTATAATTATAATTATAATTTATAATTATCGCCAACATATTTGAGAACTAAATGAGTCTCACATAAAAAATGAGTTGAAGAGAATAAAGTTATTTTAATCAAGTTAGACTTGATTATAAAATTTGAAAAACTTTATGATTAAATATGAGATATTTAATAAATAAGAATTAATATAAGATATTGGATCTTATTTGATCATAATTTGTATTTCATTAGAATTATTTGTAATTCTAATCAAACTTTAATTGAATTACTAAAACGTCCAACTTTTTATAAATAAGCTTAAGCTCTATGAACCTAGTACTTCTTACTTAGCCCTTTCTATAAGAGCTACAGAATTCTCTTAACACATTTTGTGGATACTGTTAAAGGTCGCACATTTGTGCGACTATGGTAGTTAAGACAAATTAATTTCAAAAACAGTTTGAGAGATACGACAAGAATATGATCAAGTTTCAGAATAAGATACAAATTTAGATTAGTGATTTATTATTATTTATGTGTTAATTATTTTATAGAATTAAATTGATAATGATTTTTAGGAAAACAATTTGTGAAAAAGTTTCGTAATTATTCCACTTCGGTCAGGATCGAATCTTGTTTCGATTTCTCAATAGATACTAAAGAAGGATTTTTTAGGAAGCTTGGGGAGAAATTGAATTGGATTATATACAACTGGGACATCATATCTCTAGCCAAAACCTTGAGGCATTAGGTTATGAGTTCTATCATTGTATATAACTCACTTTATCCATATGTCTATTTCTGATTTTGGATGACTCCACTTATGATTTTCTAACATCTCCCCCTCATAAGTGAATCTATCTATATTAAACTAGCTCCTCCCCTCTATTCATCATACTTCACTACCCTAGCTCTAATGCCAATGAAGGGCTTTTTAGAAAGCCTTGTAAGAAACTGAAATGGATCTAAATGAGCTTATATATAACTAAGACATATATCTCAACCCAAAACTTAAAGCATTGGATTATGAGTCTTATCATTGCATATAATTCACTTTATACATATATCTCTTTTCGATATAGGATGACTTTATTGGTAAATTTCCAACAAACAGCCCTTAGGTTGTATTGTTGTCACAACTGCACTTCCAATCGATGAGTCCAGTAAAAAAAAATGCAACCTGCTACCTTTTTGTAAGCTCTGTTGTGTGCATCAACAAAGTCTGAAGCTCGCTTTGGTACTCCTCCACCTTCCTAAACTATTTCAAGTTACCTAATTCACCTAATGAGTTAAGATTCATGGGAGGTCTAAAGCAAAGGTGACATTGTTCCTTGAAGGTTTTCCAATGTACACTCGGTTCCTCTTGCTCTACCTTAACGCTGCGTATGGTTGTTGTCTCCTATATGCAGAGACGGAACGGAACAGAAATTTGAAAACGGAACAGAACAAAAATTGGAGACAGTGAAACGTTTGGTTGTGATGGACAAAACAGATAAAAATAAATAATAAAAATAATAATAAATATATAATAATAATAATAATAATAATCAAAACAAAATTTATAATAATAATAACAATAATAATAATAATAATCAAAACAAAATTTATAATAATAATAACAATAATAATAATAATAATCAATACAAAACTTATAATTATAATAATAATAAAAAATTAATAATAATAATCAATACAAAATTTATAAA
>JANITW010000004.1:45189328-45220315 GCA_027564335.1 Erythroxylum williamsii | reverse complement strand
CTAAGAAAAATACTTTTTTTAAAAGATAATGAAACTTAATATTCATAAGTAAAGAAACATTTTTTAATAAATTCAATAATAATTTTATAAAAATAAAATCATAAATTTAATTTATCTCAATCAAATTGAAATAAATAAATTTAATTAAAACATATTTCTTAATTATTTAAGAAAATAATTTTATTAAATTTAAAAAGTTCAATTAATTAATTTCAATTTAATTGAAACTAACTAATTTTAATTTTAAAAACAACTTTCCTCGTATTAAATTAGAAATCAATCTAATTATTAATCTCAATCAAATTAAGAAAAATAATTACTTTAATTTTAGAATTGATTTGATAATTAATTTAATTAAATAATTCAATTTATTTAAAAATTAAATTAAATTCTAAAGTAGTCATAATAAAATTACTCAATGCAAACATTTATTCAAACATTTAGAAAGATACTTTTTCAATTTTATTAAGAATATAAACCAATTTACTCTCCTCGTCAAATTATTTAATTGAAATTAAGTCCTTTAAAACATAAAAAACTAATTATACCAGAGTGGGAACAATCCAGCGTGTTTCTGTCGGCCGTGTGCGCTGCACACTCTTTGGTCAACTAGGACCATTGATTGCCGTGCACGCACCGTCAGCATCTGTACCAGACGTCATACACGCGCCTCGTTGTCTTCTTAGAATTGGGGTTCCCTATACGCCGCCGCCTGCTTCTCTCCACGTCGTGCTGCCACCTTTTGTCACTCCAAGCTTGCCCTCCTCTGGTTGTCTTCTCCATCAAGCTACCTCTTGCGGGTGAGCTATCGCCCCTTACTAGTGGCGGTGGCGCCGCTATCTCCATCAACAGCGCCAACGTACTCCACAGATGAAATCGCAGCCACCATACCAACACAAGACGCAAAACAACGTTTTCAAGACATCACCAACAGCCAAAACTCATCCTGCGCCAAAACCCAGAACACCTTTTATTCGCACCTCAAGAGCATAGTCACAAGCAGACAATCTAGACCACCATAAAACCATACCAGAAACCTATCGCATGTTATTCTTATTTTATCACTGTAGCATCGAGGATTGAGTTTTTGTTTTCTAGGTTTGTATTGATGTATTGTTTAATATATTGTTTAATAGTTAAACAATTTTAATTCAATTCCAAATTGAATTAATGTAGGACTTAAAAATTTTAATCTAAACTTTTCATATTAAAATTATTAAGATATAATATAGTTTTTAAGACTTTAATTTCAATTCCAAAATTCATGATCAATACAAATCAAACAATTTAATCAATTTTTTGAAATAAAGTAGGCTTTGATCTTATTGTTAAAAAATTGGATGAGATTTGATCACGATGAATTTTTTTGTATTTTGATTTCTTAAAAATCAACATCATTTTAATTCTATAAAATGATTAAAACATAAACATAATAAAGCATGAATTTTAATTTGTACCTTATTCTGAAGTTTGACATTTTTCTTATCTTATTTTATGAACTGTTTCCAAAATCAATCCATCTCAATTATCATAATTACACAAGTGTCTAGTCTCTAATAATATCCACAGAAAATATTGAGAGAACTCTATAATATTTACAGAGTAAGTTAAGTAAGAAATGTTAGCTTATAAAATTTAGGCCTCTTAATAATAAGTTTTTATACAAATAATTTTAATTACATATCAATAATGTCCAAATATTATCTAAAATCTCATATAAATTCTTATTATTAAATATCTTATATTTAATTACAAAATTTTTAATCTTTATAATTAAGTCTAAGTTGACTTTATTCATTTCGATCCTTTTTTCATGTGGGGCTGAAACTATGACTTAATGAGCACTTTAGCTACACCGTCAAATAGAGAATAGGATACGTAAGAACGAAAGACATATCAGACATGAAAAGAGGCGATGGACGTGTATAAATAAATATATGTATATAATATGTGGAAGACACTTGGAAGTGAACATTGAGTACGATTCCGCTATCTTCACTTTTTTGTGTACTGTATGTTTCTTGGTGGATTACAGAAAGATCATATAAAGATTGGCTTGGTTGGGTCCAATCACTTTTGAGGGGAATTTGTTCCTTTATTTTTCTTCTTTATCGCAATTTGGAGTTATACATGATGTTAATGTAAAGTCATTTCCATCTTATCTCATTTTGTTTTCTTCTCCTATTTTATTCCCATTCCAAATGTTTCCATAACTTGGAAAGCTTTCAAGATTATAGAAGTATTTCTAAAATATAAAATTTTATTTGCATTTCATTTTCAATTTTGTTGTGAATTAGTGTTATTTAAGCTAACAATTATAATATAAAAAAAGTATCTCCTTCCAATTTTGATGGAGGAATGCTAATTTTGTTGTGGCTGTAATGAAAAATAAAACTAGAGATGATAAGTGAATATCTATACATGTTTAGAAGCGAATTTTTAAAGTAAAAAATGTCATGCTCTTGAACATTAATTGAGCCACTTGGAACTTTCTTAATTACTAACCTTTTCATGAACTTACAGTACTCTTTTTACTTAGTGAAGATATTGATGTTGCCACACCAACACAGATCAATCACCTTTTGGCGTCTTATTTATAATATGATACTTGTTTAATTGGCTATTCACGGTCTCTTACTAATTAACAATATGCTTCCTTTTCTCGACTACTGTAATTAACTTACAATTCGCTAAATTTGATTTGCTAAAAGTTTGTCTATTCCCTTTTCTTCAAATAGATTCCAAGTTGAGCATTTTGTTTTCTTGTATGCACTCAATCATCTTTCTCTCTTACAAAATAAGCACCAAAGATTTACTCCCACAAAAATTCAACCATGCATCAAAATATACGCAAAGATTTGCATTCGTATTTTTAAAGACTAGTGTATGACATACATATAGGTTGGAAAGCAAATTGTTAACTTAAAGGTCATTGTGAACTTCGTTTTCTTTAGTTCTTTATTGTACTAGGGTTTCACGAAGACCCTTTGGATGGGGGGAGAGATATATATATATATATACTCTAATTTGGACCCCATGAGAGGACAGAAAAAAAAAGAGTCATGTGAAGAACATATTGCTTCATGCACGTAGCATTGCTTTAGGCTTTATTTAATTTGGACCCCATGAGAGGAGACAGAAAAAAAAAAAAAAAAGAGTTGATGTGAAGAACGTATTGCTTCGTGCATGTAGCATTGCTTTAGGCTTTATTTATTTGATTCCATTGTTCCTTTTAACCCAACAAAAGTTATAAAAAAATCTATTCAACAAAAATAAATACACACAAATATATATATATATGTATATACACACACGTGATCAGCTAGCTTTAGAAAAAGGCTCGTTTTTTAATTACTAGCAAGCTAAAATATCTGTCAATATTAATTATTCACAACAAAAACAAGCTAAAAAGTTACAACCCCATTGGCCTTAATCATACTCAAGCTAAGAGTGGTTATATTAGGGACCTGATCTTCTGGTCCACTAATTTTGGACTAACTTTGTGTCAATTTATCTCAACTATTTATTTATATGGCCCACCAGAAAATTTGAGGGTAACAATTCTATACCATTCTATGATATCTAGCTAATAAATGCCAATATTAATGTTGATTCCCAATGTTCTTTTTTTTTGACTTCTTTTTTAGTATCTTACTAACTTTTCGCTTGTATATATAGTCACTGTCAAGTATATTAAATACAAACTGTAATAAATATACTTTATATTAAGAATGTTTTGTCACTTATTATATGTTGAGAGACAGAGAACCATCTAATGTGTGTAATAAACTTATAATAAGGTTATGTATATAGAATGACCAATGAATAACACTTATTAATCAAGTTAAATATATAAAAGCGTGGTTAAGACTGAAGAATCATATATATGATTACCTAAGAGAGAATGGTATCTTGATTCTACCATGTTAATTTATAGATTTTATGCTAACGATGTTGACTAAACGTGTAATTGCCATTCATCATGAAAACAAAAACATTATTCTCGCTCCACTTAACAGGTCGGATGTTGAGTATATTCCCACTTCTCTTGTGCTAAGAGCATCTTCATATGGAATCTTTAGAGTATAATCGGTTTTAGTGCTAATGAATAAAGGCTTAACTTTTTATCATAGAAAAGGAAACTAGCTAGTCAAGCCCAGCAGTTTATATTTCAAAACCAAAAATGAATTAACTCATCCGACATATTTGAAAGTGTGAAGCTTTTGAAAACTAAAGTAAATGTTTTAAGGTGTTAACCTAATAAAGTAAGCTGGCATTAAAAACTAAAGTAAATATTATAAGGTGTTAACCTAATAAAGATTAGTTAATTGACTAGTGCTTTATTTTCTCTATATTAGTTTTTGTCGGTCGAAATGTGTCAGTGGATGGACGATTACTTCCCGCGAATCTTCATAGTGCGTCCGTCCATTCTTATTGTGTCAGGTCATTCGGTGGAAAAGCCAAAAAGCTAGATTTGATGTTGAAGGAGATCTTGCACCGGGCATGTTGGTCCAAGTGAGACCCTGAAAACTTCCATTTAGAATTGATCATTGTAAATTTACAATTTAGGGCTCCTGCGGAAATTCATTTTCAAATAAAAATGTGAGCTTTCTTTTATGGTATATAATATAATATATATATTCGTTAAACAAGAAAAGGCAGAATTGTTAACTTTGTTTCTTTCTACTTTGGAATCTTCCTTCCCCTTTAATTTGATGGGCTATATAAAGAGGCAGATTGCCTCCCTCCCTAAGTAACATGTCTAATAGAAACATTATCAGATTGCCTCCCTCCCTAAGTAATATGTCTAATTGAAAAATGTACATATATTTTCTTTACCCTCTCAGAGTTTGTCTTATTAGACAAATAATTAAAAAGACAAAACAGCAGCTTATACACCAAACCAAATTATGCCCAGAAACCGTAATCGACGCATACATGTGCATATAAAAAACTGCAAAACAGGAGGAGAAAGGAAAGACAAGACTAACGGTGATATTGAAGATGGAGAACACATATGCATATGTACATTCTTTTGAATCAGGAGTCGCACAGCAAAGCGATTAAACTATTGTTGGCTTATGCACACTTAAAGCCCACTGTAGCTACACTCCCTCGGATAGAGACTGGGATATCAAGAGAGATTCTAAGTTATAATTTCAGACATCATAATATAATATATGTAGAGGACACTTGTAAGTGAATATTGATCTGAGTGTGATTCCGTCATCTTTACTTTTTTTTTTTATTCTTTTCTATTAAGTATTTTAGAAGAATCCTAATTATGAAAAGACACTTTTAAGTTATTTATTTTCAGACTAATCTCTGTTCAAACTGAATAAGTCCCTTATAATAAATAAAATTCTGATCCCAAATTTAAATCGGCTGCATACATAAAGATGATTTGAACCTGTGATCTCATTTAAATCAAAAGAGTCCCTTATTAATTCACCTACGTCATTAAAATCTTCACTTTTCTTTGTATGTTTCCCAGTGGATTATAAAGATTGATTTGGTTTGGTTTTGGTGCCATCACGTTGGAGGGGAATTTATTCCTTCATTTTTCTTCTCATCTGCTTCTTTAGTGCGATTCTAACTTCTATTTTATTTCATTTTCATATTTTATTCCTATTCTGAATGGTTCCACAATTTGGAAAGGTTTTTAAGATTATAGAAATACTCTGAAGTATAGTATTAAATTATGATATTAAGATTTTATTTAATTGCTCACACTCACTCCCTTGCATTTTATTTTCAATTTTCATGTTTAAGCTAACAATTATAATATCTCCTCCTAATTTTGATGCAGGAATGTTAATGTCATTGTGGCTGTATGCAATAAGAAATAAAATATAAACAATAGGTAGAAAATTAGTACAATCAAGAATAAGAAAAAGAGAAGAAATCATTAATTTATTAAAATTGATATAATTAAACTTGAGAATAAAACTCCCATGCCAATATCACCCAAACCTTTTTGTTTATTTACTTTTTTATTAGTCTATAGTTTGGGATCGGAATTACCTGCATGGCTATGTGGCCTTTATTTTATAAAGCTTACACGGGGTCTCCCTACTCCTTTTTTTTTTTTTTTTTTTTCCTCTTTCCTCTTATGAGGTATCCACAGAATCGAAATTGGTGACTAATCTCTTTTTTTTGATATTGATACATCCATTGTGAGGGCTACCGCTAATTCAAAAATTTACTACATTCCTAAAGATAAGGATCAAACTTAGAATTTTTTAATTAAGCGACAAAAATATGCGTCACTTATGCTAACCGAGTAGGTTCCCTTCTCTACTAATCTGTCTGGCGCTCTTTATTCTTTTCCCTTTTCTTTAAAAGTTAAAACTTAAAACCCTCTGTCAGTCTCAGTCACTTGTTTCCCGAAACCCATTTCTTTATTCAATCGAATTTCATTTTCAGCCTCAGGGGAAAAGGTAGCCTAGGCCCCCCTTCCCCCTCCTTTCCCTAAAAATTTTGCTTTTCCGCTTCACGGGTCTCGCGTTTACGCTAAGTCTTGTGACCTTTTTCTTGTAGTGCGTTTCTTTCTTTCAAACTTGTACCTTTTTTGCTTTTCTCAGATTTCGGCTTCCTTAACCTTAACTCGGTCGGTGTTTCAGTTCCATGTCTACAAGTGTTCTCTTTCATGCAATGTGTGGATAGTTTTTTTTTTCCATTTTCTTTCGATCAAGAGAAGCAGCAGAGCTTTTCCTCCCCACACCTGTAGTGCTTGTTGATGGCTTTCTCATGTTTGAGTCACTTCTAATGCGGGCTTATATAGGCAGGATTTTCTGTAGACCCCATTTCTTTTTGTTCCCTTCTACAATTCTGCGGATCCCATTCTCTTCGTTATCCTTTTTCTATTTGATGAACATACTGAAGATGCTTCATCATTCTTAATAATTCACGGATGATTATGTATTGTCATAGTACAGCAGTTTATAATCACTGAATTGAAAGATTGAGTGTTTGTCGTGGCCTAGAGTGTTTATTGAGCCGTAAAGGTACTGACGTGAAACAAAATGTATGACACAGAATTCTTTTAAGAGCATCCAACTCTCGAAAAAGAAAATTGGTGCTTCTAGAGTGAGCGCATGCCTGGAAACCAGTACAACGGTGGCTCAGATCGTGTTGCAAGGCTCGTGCGAGAAAGGAACCTAAGGAAAATTAGCAGAGGTTACCATTCCAATGAGGCGACTGATAGCCATGGAGGGGCTGAACCTTTGGAAAATGGCTTCAGGTCGAGAGACGTTGACCACTATAACAACAATTCCTATGTTGAACAATACTTGGAAGCAGCTGCTGCAGCTGCAAGGGAAAATCCAGAAGGATGTGAAAAGCAGGACGGATTGCCTCTGAGACAAAGGCTATTGGTTGTTGCTAATAGACTGCCTGTCTCTGCAGTTAGAAGAGGAGAAGAGTCATGGTCTTTAGAGATAAGTGCTGGAGGCTTAGTCAGTGCTCTTCTAGGTAACTCGTTTAGATCTCCTTTCGTTTTTCATTGTTTTTCTTTTTAATAAAATTCTATCGTTTTGCTTGGCAAAAAGGTTGGTTACTGAACTTCCTGATGAAGATTGTGGCCCTTGTTAGGTTTGTAGATCCAAAAAATGGATAAAATTGTTGACCCTACAAACTACCACATGGTTCAGTTAATTTGAATTATTGATTTTAAGTGTGTGTTACTTATTCGTGATTTATACGACTCTGTCTCTCTCTCTCTCTCTCTCACACACACACACACACACATTTTCTTTGGGTACAATTTTACATGTTTTCCTTCCACTGAAGAACTTTTTGATGTCATCAAAGGTGTGAAAGAGTTTGAGGCAAGATGGATAGGCTGGGCCGGAGTAAATGTGCCAGATGAGATTGGCCAGAAGGCATTGACCAAAGCTTTGGCTGAGAAGGCAAGTTCTCAACTCTTTTTCCCTTTTCTTTTTCATGTATTTCAGCCTTTTTTTCTAAAATTTATTTTAATGACTCGGTACTTATTGAAGTTAATTTTATGTTTCTGTTGTCTCATGTCCCCCGATTATTTTAGAGATGCATACCCGTATTCCTGGATGAAGAGATTGTTCACCAATATTATAATGGCTACTGCAACAATATATTGTGGCCTCTTTTTCATTACCTTGGGCTTCCACAAGAAGATCGCTTGGCCACAACCCGAAGTTTTCAGTCTCAGTTTGCTGCATATAAGAAGGCTAATCAGATGTTTGCTGACGTGGTGAACAAGCACTATGAAGAAGGTGATGTAGTCTGGTGCCATGATTATCATCTAATGTTCCTACCAAAATGCCTAAAAGAACACAATATCAATATGAAAGTGGGTTGGTTTCTCCACACACCATTTCCTTCTTCTGAAATCCACAGAACACTGCCATCTCGTTCAGAGCTATTGCGTTCAGTTCTTGCTGCTGATCTGGTTGGGTGAGATTCATTTCACTAATTCTTCCATATTGTAGGAAAATGCTTCTCCCTTACCATTTTGGTCCTTATTATGTGATGGATAACTGAAGAATTATCAAACTTATGCTACTATGTGTACTTCTCCAGGAAGTACTTTTGATTTGTGCTGTTTATATTGTGATTAGGGTGTTCCGGTTCATATTTTATTATGCTTTCTTGCATTACTTGGAATATTATGGTATAACATGAGATTTAAGGGAGCAGCACATAGTGACTTAAACATGAATTCTGGAGCAATCTAACCATACACCAGTAAAAGGAATATTCTCATCTCTTTGCACGTTTACACATCTTAGTTTAACACCACAGGAATGAAATATTTGTTGTTTTTCCTGTTCTACTATTAATAAAAAAATAACTAGTGCTTTGAGTTTTCATTAGAAAGCTGCTTCAGGATTTAGAAAATTTCAATCTATGTTTTATCCTGTCTTGTTTGTGGCTTGCAATACTTGGTTTTTTGGATGTTATAGTGACACTACTACAATTTTTACATGTTGTCAGACAATAGTTCAGATCAACTGGCTGATAAATAGTAATTAAGTTGTGAACATTGTCCTTGCAACTCAATTTCCTTGTTTGATGATTTTGCACTCTTTAAATTCTTTCATTTTTCTCATTTTATTGTCAGAGAAAGTTATTCTGTATCCTAAACTTCAACCTTTCCTTCACATGCAACTCTATACAGATTTCATACATATGACTATGCAAGGCACTTTGTCAGTGCTTGTACCCGCATTCTAGGCCTTGAGGGAACACCTGAAGGAGTTGAGGATCAAGGAAGGTTGACACGAGTTGCTGCAGTATGTTTGAATAAAATTATTAATATGATTATGTCCTCTTTTTAAATCAATTGTGTTAGCTTTTTCTGAACCATGTAAACATCTGAACATATTACATCAAGATAGTTAACATCCTGCCATTACTTTATTTATATTCCCAATTAATCTCTGTACATCAGTTTCCTATAGGAATTGACTCAGACAGATTCATAGGGGCACTTGAGCTGTCTTCAGTACAGGAACACATCAAAGAATTGAAAGAAAGATTTGCTGGAAGAAAGGTAAAGCATTTCATATTCAAAGGCCAACTTTCATAAAGAGTTAAATGTTTGAACTACCGTTACTATTTGTTGTCAGGAAAAGAAAGCAGTTCTTTGTGTTAATCATTGACCCCTCCATGGGGTTTGTGTGATTTGTATAAAAGAGCTTCATACTGTTAAATTGACAAAAAAAGAGCCAAAAAAGATTGTAGGTTCTGCTAAATAAAAAGAAGACTATAGCATGATAAGACTTTGCAGTACAGTTTCATTTCCACAAAAAAAAAAAGAAATACTTTGGAGGACAGCTGAAGTTTTCTAACCATTTGATCTTGTAGAAGTGATTCTAGTCAAGGAAAAATATTTACAATGTGAACATCAGATACTTTGTGAATAGCCCATACTAAATGACATCATATAATGACATGCTAATATGTGATTTTCCTTCTCTTGTCATGTATTAGTACTTTTGTTGCTTGAAGTGGCATTATGCCTATGACATAATAATGGTGTTCTGCCTTCTGTGTTTGTAGTAGCTCTATCTTGAATCTGTTTTATCTTTTGATGAAAGATTCCTAGCAAGATTCAAAATTTAAGCTCGTGAATGTTTCACGTCACAAGTGGTTTTTATAAACGTTTAAGAGATTCTGAATGATATATTTCCTCAGTTGTTGATGTAAGTGAACGTGTTGTCTTTGACTACAGTACTTAGTGAATGTTTGTAGGTTCCACTCTCACTAATTGTTGGTTGAAGCATGTTTAAGTTGTATGTATATGTTTGACTTTGTTCTGCTTAAGCTGAATGCATATAAAATACTGCTTTTGTTGCTTGCGCCTTGCTAAATTTTAACAAATAGGTCTACAGTTTACTTACTTGAATATTTACTCTATTGCTGTTTTATCTAGTAACCCTAGATTGCATATTGTCTTTACTTTACGAAAAGGCTGCATCATTTGCATTGCTTGATCTCCCACGCTTATGTTGAATTCTCATTTTTTGCTTGTATTTCACTTGAAGGTAATGTTAGGTGTTGATCGTCTTGATATGATAAAGGGAATTCCACAGAAAATTCTTGCATTTGAAAAGTTTCTGGAGGAAAACTCTTACTGGCGTGATAAAGTTGTACTTCTGCAAATTGCTGTGCCAACAAGAACTGATGTTCCCGAGTGTAGGCTTCCTAATATTCTTTGCACTGTTATCATAGAGTTGCTCATTTGTTAATTTTAGACCAAGGATTTTCAACCTGCTTTCCTAATTAATCTGAATGGCTTGTGTTTTCTCATTGAAATAAGAACGATTCTGTTGTCCAGTCTAGATGGTTCAGGTGTACATAAATAATAGAGGCTATAATAGACATAGTGGGACTTGGAATTTAGGTCATATTACTTGAGTTAAACTGCTATGATAGAGATGACAATGCTTTACTGAAACAGACGCAGTTTTTCGTATAATGTAGAGGAGCTGAGACGAATGATAGACCATAATGCAAGTGAAAGTTATTAATGCAACAAAGTCGTGTATTTCAAGCGTTGGCTGGCCTTTCTAGCTTGTCTTCTAGATAATGAATATTTTAGGAGTCTTATTTTCAGTTTCTAGCAGACAGGTCTTTCAACTTCAATAGTTTAATATCTCTTTCTTATGGGTTGATTGTGGAAGATAAGCCCTTCATTAGAATGTTCGATTATATAAGATCTTTGGAGGTGTGGCTAGTTTGCAAAAAATTCTCAGCTCCTAAGAAAATTTGTCCTTGGTGGGCAGTAGGGATCTTTGAACTCATCATTCTTTGTGAGCACTAACATTTATTGAGAAGGTTCCAATTTATCCCTTTAATTCCGGCTCTTTTCAAGGCTATTATTCTAAGCTACATTATCATCTTTGTATCTTGGTATCTTCCACCAACATTTTGATTTCTTGTTATCCTTTTACTTGAATTCTTTCTTAGAATATAATAGAATTGTTAGCATTATTCATCTAGTAAACTGTCTTATGCTGAATGATATATATATATATATTGATATATTGATATATTGTTTATTATGCAGATCAAAAACTTACGAGCCAGGTTCATGAAATTGTTGGGCGCATTAATGGAAGATTTGGATCATTGACTGCTGTCCCTATACATCATCTGGTCTTTATCATCTTAACTTGAATTTGGTTATTTGCCTTTCATAGACAATTATCTTCTTGGCCATAAAACTTTAAGGTGTCTTGCAATTTATAAGGAATTGTGGTTATGAACTCAAGTAAAAAGTTTAATTCGATATGGGAGAAATTGAAATATTTAAATAGGGTGTTCAATGTAAATAATAATAGAAGATTGATGCATTGATGCATATTTATATTATATTTAAAATAGATAAATAAACACTTGTGAAAAATATGGGTCTTCCTTAAAATATTTATAATTTGTATGAAAAATCTAAATATATTAAGGAAGATTTTAGTCTTCTCTGTCATGTTAAATGGTTTATATCTTTAGTGCTCGTAATATTGGGGATAAGGTGTGCTTGTCTATCATTAATATGCAATTTTTCTTGTGGATAAGTATAATAGAATATTAATGTAACATAGTGATTTTTTGGATAAGTGGATGAGAAAATGCATTTTGTTGTCAATGTATATTTTTAGTTTTTCGTGAAGACGTTCCGGACTAGAGATTACATATCAAACTAACATTCATTTTTTTATTTATTTCTAAAATCCCAAGTGATGAAGTTTTTCTCCATTAAGCATGGTATTTCCCATATCGAATGAACCCTAAGTAGTGGTTTTCTACTGTTTCATCTGTGTATCTCCTTTATTAGAATACAAAATTTCAGTGTTTTTATTGGGTTGGAATTCATTGGACATGATTGAACTGCTATTATTTTTGTCAAGAAAGTTGAGGGAGATTTAGGCTAAGAATAGATACTTGTTGAGTGTTGAAGTTTCTAAAGCATTGCAAGTTGATGGGCATGTGCAATGCTTATGAACAAAATTTTCCCTCCTGACGATAACCCCCACCCTTGTTGTTGAAGTCTTTTGTAAAATGTGAGCCATAACTAAGCAGTAGGTTTATATATCATATTGCATCAAGAACTCTAATAATCTAACAAAGATTCCTGGCTTCAACATAATCAAACATTTCATGCAACTGACAAGAGCTAAGGGAATTGACTTTTCTATTGAGAAATTTTAGTAAATAAACTTAAAGTTGTTGGAGTCTCTGGACATATTTTCTATTTTAGGCAGCTCCTCTGAAAGTAGTTTAATGTGTGATTGAACTCCAATCCATTTGTTGGATTATTGTTCCTGACCTTTGTGTTGCTCTTATCATATTTATTGCGGCTTAATACCAGACCATAACTAGATCAATCTGGTCTTCCAGATACTTCACATGTTTCAGAAAGTCTGTCAAACCAAAATTACATATTTTGAGCTTTTCAAAGTTTGTTAGCAATGAGAAGGGGCATCTTCTCTGTAATCCTAATTTTACAATTCCAAAGTGAGTGAGAAATAGCAAAGTGGTCTCTTTCTAAAAATTTATACTAATTTTAGCCTGGCCATTTACTTAAATTTCTATTCTCTAATTCATTCCTCATATCCTTAAGCTAATTGTACCTCCTTGCAATAGTGCAGTGGTTGTTTAACATCTTGACTCTATCTTTTCCTGTAAGTACTTAGTCACATAACTATTCTTTTTCTCTAGATATTATGGACAAAAGAGCGTTAAATGTACAAGCCATTTATGTGCTTAATGCTCATTCTGTGTGATTCTTGGTACTGCAGATATAACCAAGATTAGGAGTTTTATTTTGTGATTGAAGCAGAGATCTTTTGATACAGTTACTAATGACTTATTACTCTTCCTTTGTTACCCAATGGCAATAGGAAGTTCCTAAAGCATGTCCTTTTCCGTTACAGGATCGCTCTTTGGACTTTCCTGCATTATGTGCATTATATGCAGTTACTGGTACTATCTTCATTCTCAAAAACTTCTTAGTTAAATGACTTCTTGATTAGAAGTTTTCTTGTGATCTGTCAAGATAAATAATGCTTCTTTACAGTTCTGTAATTTGAAATATTGGGACAATCAGTTCTGTTAAATTATGTACTTCGAAGTTAACTAAGTGGAATCTTGATGAGAAAACGAGTTGACTGGAGGAGTTACGATGTCAAACATAATATCAAAGATAGTGGTTGTATATATTTCTTACTTCAAAACGCTTAGAGGTTAACTTATTTTATGGAACAAACATGCAATACCTCTTCAAAATATTGCAGGCATAGCTAATATGTGGCACTCATATTTTTCTTTCAATTGCCTATTTGTTTTATTTATTTATTTGTCTTTTTTCTTGTATATTTATTTATTTACTTAGTTTTATTTTTATATTTATTTTATCTTTATTTACTTGAATTTTGATTTTGATTTTTATGTAGTTATTTGTTTATGTTTTTGGTTCTTTTTTTCTTCAAACCCATTTTTTCAAAGACTTTTTTTTTGCCTTGGGTTTATTGAAAACAATTGCTTTACTAGTTAGGAGTACGGTTTCGTACATCGGGATCTTCCTAAACTTTGCATCTCAGTGGAATTTCTATTGGGACGTTGTTGTTGTTTTAGTGCTCATAATATGATCAAAGAAAAAAAAAAGAATTCATATTAGGTACTGCCACTGGCTTAAATATGTGGTTACAAGAAAAAATTTGACAGAACTAAATCTTACCCTTGATGAATAGAGTTAATAGTTTGCATAGATTATTGCATGAAGGTTTCAGAAAGCATGTCTTGTTTAATAATAGTTGGTGTTTTGCACATAATTCTCTTTTCCATATGGTCTCTACAGATGTAGCACTAGTAACTTCCTTGAGGGATGGAATGAATCTTGTCAGTTATGAGTTTGTTGCTTGCCAAGATTCAAAGAAAGGTGTTCTCATTCTCAGCGAGGTAAATATAAGTTACTGAAAATACATGATTTTTAATCTAACTGATCCTGATGCAACACCACTACCTAGAGTCTTATCATCCCTCTACAATGTATAAAGTATCGAAGATAGCAATCTTCAGGTCATATTATCTTGTTGAATCTTGCAAGCATCAGATATTTTGCTGGACGTAAATGATGGATAATAAGCTTAATTTTGACATTTGTTTGTATGTCATTGTCAAGTGAAAATGAAATCATTAACATATTTATCCTCTTTACTGATATGACATAAAAATGAGGAACAAGTGATCCCAAGTGCTTAAAACTTATGCTGCATAACCTCATAGACCATATAAGTTGGTCTGGTCTTGACTTTCTTTTGTGAAAAATCTAGATTACCACCCTTTTATATCATATTTCATATCACTTATAGTTGGCGCTGAAGTGCCATGTTCTTGTAGTTAGAGGCTAAATAAATTGGTTTTGCAATTTGTTTTATTTGGTTTGTATAATTTTTTCCTAAGATTATGAAGCAAAAGTTATGTTCTGGACTTCTAAAAACAAGATTTGCTTTCCTCCCATTTTAATATCGTCATTGTTATTTCTATCTGTTGCCCTTGTAGTACTCATAATATTGTATATTTGTAATGTTTATTATCTGAAATGTTCTTTCTCATTTTGTTTTAATTGCTCTTTTATTACCTATGTAGGAAGATTTGTGGTCCTGGATTATCTTCTCAATAATGGATCGTGTTGACCTTTTGACATTTAGTTTGCTTTGTGTTCTCTATAGTTTGCTGGTGCCGCACAGTCATTAGGTGCTGGAGCAATCCTTGTGAATCCTTGGAACATTAGTGAAGTTGCTGATTCAATACGCCAGGCTTTGACTATGTCAGCAGAAGAAAGAGAGAAGCGACATCGACATAATTTTAGACACGTCACTACCCACACAGCTCAAGAATGGGCAGAAACTTTTGTGAGGTATGATGAATAGCTTTAATTTAAAAGGTGTACTTCTTACTCTTTTTTTGTAAGCTTATTTTCCTTGGCATATCCATATGAGTCTGTTTTTGTTTCCCATCCCTTGTTAAAAGATAAAGCAATATAATATAAAATTTTAGGTCTTTTGATCTCCTCACCAACTAAGAAGCCTGAGACATGGTGAGGATAACTAATATGGTTGGCATGTTTACAGTGTTTGCAGCTTTATATGAATCTTTTAAGCAGAAATATCTTCCATGCCAGTATGTTGCAATTGGTAATTTTGTTCAGAGGAGTAATCTCGTTTCTGATGTCCAACTAATGTAGTTTACAGTAATACACTCCTATCATTTTTCATCCATGTGTCAAACAATAATCTGAATCACCTCTGCATTAGTTATGTTGAAGAACTTCCTGAGGTGTTTCATGAAAAAGCTGAAGAGAGTTGCAAGTTTAGTCTGGACCAGTGTTGTTCACCCTGCCTGAAATAGTTATTTGTTATGTGGATTTTTGGTTGTTGTTTCTTGGTTATTTAATTTGACTTAAAGGAGCCAGATTCACTCAAGAATTGTTTAAATTACTTTGTTTTATTAAGAGTTCTGTGACCTTCTGTATTTGTATAATGCAATGAAGGGGTATACTTGGAAATAAGAACACAGTTTAAATGCTACGTTTTTATAAAATTATGTTCCTTTACATGTGACCCAAGCCTAAATGCATCAAGCTGTACATTTGCTGATGGCTCTAGGATTCTCCATAATTTTGTAGTGCAGAATTATGTTTAGAGTGGGTTCCATCTGTTTGTTTATTGTTGTTATTAATGCCCTCTGCTATCTGAATTTTCATTTCACATTTTTATTACTTCCCAGTGAACTGAATGACACAGTTGTTGAAGCACAATTAAGGACCAAACAAGTCCCACCACCACTTCCAGAAGAAGATGCAGTTACACGATTTTTACAGTCTAATAATCGATTGCTTATACTGGTATGCTCTGTTTGACTTGTTTAGTTGGAACCCCTTTGTGGTTGCTATTTGCCATACAAGATATTTCTGATGACCTTTCTATGTTAAAAGGAACCAGGGGTTGACATGTCTAGCATGCGTGGTTTCGTTGGTTCTAAGACTGTATTTCATTATTGTTCCATGTATTTTGCTGTTTAAACTGCAGGGATTTAATGCAACATTAACCGAACCAGTGGACACACCTGGGAGAAGAGGTGATCAAATTAAAGAAATGGAACTTAAGTTGCACCCTGAGTTGAGAGAAACATTAAAAGCACTTAGCAGGGATTCAAATACCACCATTGTTGTGCTCAGTGGGAGTGATAGAAGCACTTTGGATGCTGTATTTGACCTAATTCTATGGTTGATTCCTTCTAAACCTATTATGTTTATATTGTAATCGAGCTTTTCTCATCCACAGAACTTTGGGGATTATGAAATGTGGTTGGCAGCTGAACATGGAATGTTTTTACGCAATACAGTCGGAACATGGATGACAACAATGCCAGACCACTCAAATCTGGAATGGGTGGACAGTGTGAAGGTACTGAAGTTACTTGTGTTGAGTTTGGATTTTGCAATTGCTGATCACTATCTACTAAAGAATCATATGCCTCTTTGGCTTGTGTTTTCAGCATGTTTTTGAGTATTTCACAGAGAGGACTCCCCGATCACATTTTGAGCAGCGTGAAACTTCACTTGTGTGGAACTACAAATATGCAGGTGCTGGATTTAGGCTAGTACATGGTTTTATTAGTGTCAACTGAGGTTGTCCTTCCATTTGTGGTTGTTTACATCTTTTTGCTGCTGTAGATGTTGAATTTGGAAGACTTCAAGCAAGAGATATGCTGCAGCATCTCTGGACAGGTCCAATTTCTAATGCGTCTGTTGATGTGGTGCAAGGTAGCCGTTCAGTTGAAGTTCGAGCAGTTGGTGTTACAAAGGTAACTAGTTATTTTCTATTTCAAAAGCTCACGGCAAACTTGAAATTGTAGATTTTTTTATATATTTTATATTATGGTTCTTATCTATTTTTAATAGGTCCTTGTCTATTCAGGGTGCTTTTATTGATAGAATCCTTGGGGAGATAGTTCACAGCAAATCCATGACCACACCAATTGATTACGTCCTTTGTATTGGACATTTTCTGGGAAAGGTAACCTGAATCATACTTCATAGCAGTGTAACTCTTTTCAACTTGCTTGATTTATCAACTGCAATGATCTATGAAAGGTAATTTGTAGGCTTTTGTGGACTATGTTCCAAGATTCATTGAATTATTGCCACTTAGAATAAAATATCAACAGACCTTACATTGGGACAATAGTAATATTTCCAAGAAAAAATAATGTTCAATCATTTGTAGTTGCCTGAATAACCCAAAATCAAGCAACAGCTGTGCGACCATATTTGCTTCCCAAATAGAGTACATATGTTTCTACTGGAATTCACTTTGTTGGCAAGTCCCAATTAAGCTTAAAGAATTTTAATTGTTTGTGAACAGTGCATCAATTTGACAATCACATAAAAGATACAAACATGTGCTCCCTTAGGCTTAAGATACAAACATTTGCTCCCTTAGGCTTGATACATTATCCCTTCAATTGTTGACATGTCACTGTTACAGATCCTATCTTATCCCTTCAATTTTTGGCGTCTCACTTTGTCATAGATTGTAATAGGTTTTCTTTACTTCTTCAGGATGAAGATATATATACATTTTTTGAGCCAGAGCTTCCTTCTGATGGCTTTGGGATAATAAGAACCAAACAAACAGATGGACTGAAGTTACCTGGGGAAAGAAGACCTTTGAAGCTTCCGGTTGGTAGGACTGGGTCAAAATCATCCCAGAGTAAGTCACAACGTCCTCTACCAAATACTGAGATGAAGACAAATAATCATAACTGCAGAAGTGGGAGAAAACCATCATCCTCACCAGAAAAGACATCTTTCAATGTGCTTGATCTCAAGGGAGATAATTACTTCTCGTGTGCTGTTGGAAGAACCTGTACGAATGCACGATATTTGCTCGGATCATCAGAAGATGTTGCGTCCTTTTTGAAAAGACTATCCAATGCATCTTCGTCAGGCACATATGCATCAAGTTGAGAAGTGCCTTTTGAAGAACGGAACAACAACCTGTGCTTCCTATGTGCATCTTGTTGCTCCACTAGTTTATCAAAATACCTTAATATTAATCGGACCAAAACTGTTTGAATATTATTATGACAGCAGCAGTTCTCCCTGTTGAAAATCCAGAAAGCACATTTTTATAATCGTCGGCTACATGATTTTACGATTTTGACAAGTGTTGCAACTATTAGAGCTACAATATCGCAGTCCAACACAGCCGGGGTATTCTACTGGCCAAAATGTAAATTTTGTGCTGCAAGTGTTGTTGCTAATCTTATTTAATGTTCGCAATGATCTAACCTAAAATCTCACAGTAACCTCAACTATCTCCAACTTTAGACCCAACTTCCCAGAGCATTAATCAAAAGCTCTTTTCTTTTTGTAATTTAAGGATTGCCGTTGATTACAAATCAACACAACTTGAGAAATAACTGGTGGGGGGTTGTGATGCATCAACATTTAATTATAGACTGTTGTTGTACCTTATAAATGGTAGCACTTAGTTTGCCCCATTTCAGACTAAGCCCATGTGTTTGAAAAAGTTGACGGATTTGTTATAGAAACCGCTATTCCACGCCCACGCGAAACTCAAGAAATGAAGTTAATCCGCTCGAGTTCAACAGCCCGCCCACTCCCATCCACCACTTTAAAAACACGTTTAAACTAGTATAAAATCCCAAAAATCTCTTTTTGTACAACCTGTGCTGTATATCTCTATGGAAGGAACAATTTCTAGGTTGTTGGGCTTAATTTTTTTTATACTCTTTCAGGTAATTTCTTGAGCTTTTTTTTTTGACTACCTTAGCTTCATGAAATTCCTTTGTATTATATACGAAGAAAGAACATAAAGTAATTCTTTCTTACTTTTTGTGTGAATAGTTTAAGGAGTTTATATAGGACAATAAAATTCTAATTACCTTCTTAAATTAAGAAGAACGCATTTATTCTCTAAATGATAGAATCTCAACTAATTAATAGAATATCAACTAATTATCTCTAAAGATAGTCAACTGATTATTTCTATAATATCAACATTCTCGCTTGAGTTGGTGCATAGATATTGATCACACCAAACTTACTTACAAAGAATTCAAAATTTTACTTTCTAGCCCCTTTGGTGAAGACATCAACAATTTGTTGTGTTGTAGGTACAAATGGTATGCAAATGAGTCAACTTTTAAGTTTTTCTTTTATAAAATGTCTGTCAATCTCCACATGCTTCGTGCAATAATGTTGAATTGGATTGTTGATAATATTGATAGTTGCTCTGCTATCACAAAAAAACTTCATTAGCTACTTCACTAGTTCCTTAAGTTCTTTCATTACTCTTTTAAGCCAAATTATTTTACAAATCCCTTGACCCATTGCCCTATACTCTACCTCCACACTACTTCTAGCTACCACATTTTTTTTTCTTCTTTCAGATTACTAGATTTCCCCACAAATATGTTCAATACTCAGAAGTTGATCTTTTGTCAGTAAGAACCCCCGCCGAGTTTGCATAAGTGTAGACTTCAACTCTCCTTTGATCACTTTTCTTGAAGAATAATTCTTTCCCTAGAGTTACCTTTAAGTATCTTAAGATTTTGTATACTGCCTCCAAGTGTTCTTTATAGGGAGTACGCATAAAAAGGCTTATTACACTGAAAACAAAGGAAATATATGGTCTGATGTGAGATAAGTGGATTAGCTTTGTTACCAGTCATTGATAGTTGCCTATATCTACTGAAACTCTTTCTTTAACTTTACCCAGCTTTGAGTTGAATTCCATAGGAGTATCTGAAACACATCCATTCATCTCAATTTCTTCTAGAAGGTCCAATATATACTTTCATTGGATGACTACTATGCGCTTCTTAGATCTAGCAATTTCCATCCCTATGAAGTATCTAACATACCCCAGCTCTTTGATTTCAAACTCCTTTGAAAAATTCCTTTTAAAAATTTTAATGTCCTCAAAATCATCATCAGTAAGAATAAGTTCATCTACATACACAATTAGAATCGCAGTCCTTCCTTCTGCAGAACTTTTTATGAATAGAGTATGATAAGGTTGCCCTGTAAGAAAAGTTGAGACTTCATAAATCTTGAGAATCTTTCAAACTAGGCCCTTGGTGATTGTTATAGCCTATATAAAGATTTTTTAAAATTTGTATAGTCTTTTTTCGAAGATTTCACTAAATCCTAGGGGAGGCTCTATATCACCTCTTCTTCTAAATCTCCATTTGGGAGGGAATTTTTCACATCTAATTGATGTAGAGTCCAATCTAGATTAACTATAATAGAAAGCAACACTCTTACATTATTTAACTTAGCAACAAGTGAAAAAGTTTCTAAATAATCCATGCCGTGGTTTTGAGTAAACCCCTTAGCAATGAGGCGAGTCTTACATTTTTCAAGTGATCCATCATAATTGTGCTTTACGGTGAACACCCATTTACATATGGGTAGTGTTTTTTCTCTCGAAAGATCAACTTACTCCCACATTCTACCACATTCTATTTTTTCCCCCAAAGCTCTCATCTCCTCCAAGATTGCATCCCTCCACTCGATAATATTTAGAGCCTCTTGTATATTATTAGGAATGGAAACATTGGATAACTTATAAGTAAATGCTTAAAATGATGGAGATAGGCTTTGATATGATAAGAAGTTATACAAAGGATATTTGGTACCAGTTTTAGATTCTTTCTTAAAAGTAATAAGTAAATCTAAGGTTTCATTTGACTCTACATTAGACATTGATTCATACTCTACATTAGACATTGATTCATGTGACACTGATTTAATATAAATAGATTAAAACTAAGATTTACCTAGTTGGTCTCTAATTTCTGGATTTGTTTTTGGGTTAGACTCTTGACCATGTTGCAAGTTGTTTGTGTTTCTCTATCGTTTTGGATTTTCTTAAAAAGACTTTCCCTATAAAATGAGAAGACATTCAATTCTTTTCCCGATATTGAATTTGTAAAGGCATTGAAGATGAATCCTTATTTTCATTATCTAAGACACCATTAGTGATTGAATCAGGATTATAGAAAATATCCACATCATTGTCATAAATATCAAAAAATGAATCTTAACTACGTGTCATCCCCTAAAGATGTGGTGAGAGAAAAAAGGTTTATCTTTAAAAAAGGTGACATCTAAGGAAATAAAAAACCTTTTGGTTATTGGGTTAGAGAACTTGTACCCATTTTTAGTGGAAGGATAACCAACAAAACACAAATTTGTGTTATAGGATCAAGTTTTCCTCAGTTGTTTTCATGAATATGAAAAAATTTAGTACACCCAAACACTTTAAGAGGGAGATCATGTGATAATTGAGATGAAAAAAAAACATTTATTAAAACAATTAACATGTGTTTGAAATTTTAAAGCTTTCGAAGGGATCCTATTGATCAAATATGTAGCTATTAAGATAGCCTCCCCTATAACTACGTAGGAGTATTAATTGAAAACATCAAAGATCTTGCAATTTCTAATAGATATTTATTTTTTCTTTTTGCTATTCCATTTTGTTATTGGGTGTTAGTGTATGAGCTTTAATGAATAATACCTTTTTCAACAAAAAAAATTCCTTAAAACTTATTAAAGTATCATTTTCCATATTGCTTCTAAAAACATGAATTCTAGTTTGAAACTGTGTTTGGATCATGTTAAAAAAGTTTTGAAACACCCTCTCAACATCTAACTTCTCATTGAGTAAAAATAACCAAGTGATTCTAGTGTGGTCATCAATAAAAGTTATGAATAATCTTTTTCTAGTTACTTTTTTATTCGCAAACATCCATAAATATCTCTATGGATTATAGCAAAGGGTTTTGTGGCCTTGTGAGATTGTGCTGGGAAAGATGTTCAAAGATGTTCAGAAATTTGAAAAATTTCAAACTGAAATGAAGATAGATCTTTATTTGTAAAAACTTTTGGTTTTGCAGCCTTGTGAGATTGTGTTGGGAAAGATGTTAAAAGATGTTTAGAAATTTGAAAAATTTCAGACTGAAATGAAGATAGATCTTTATTTGTAAAAAACTTTGGAAATAAATGCCACATATAATGAAAAATTAGATGTCCAAATCTAAAATGCCATAATATAATTTTATTCTCCCAAAGTATTGAAATAGAATTAAGACAAGTTCTCTGGGATTGCTTGTTTAAGTCATATCCATTTTCGAAGAAATAGAGACCTCCATCTTGTTTAACATTGCCATTCATCTTCCTTATATTCAAATCTTGGTATTGACAATCACATGAAGAAAAATTAGCTCAACAATTTTGGTCAATAATTATTTCACTGACTGACAACAAGTTGTAGGACAATTTAGGAACATGAAGAACATTGTGGAGTGTAAGATCAGGGGAAAGGACAATCAATCCTTTGCTAGCCACTGTTGAGTTTGAACCATCCACTATTTTTAGTCTTTAATTTCCTGCACAAGGACTATAGGAAAAAAAAAAAAAGAATCTAGTTATATGATTTGTTCCTTATAATCAATATCCAAGAATGATCTAAATTGACACTGAAATAAGAGACAACTAGATAATTACCTTTTTGAACTAAAGAATAGGTAGGATTTGGACTAGAGAAATTTTAGGCCTAGATTCAATAGAGTTGGCTTAGGAGGTACGGTTGTCTCCGAATTGTTTTTCTTCAAACTTTTCAACTTCCTATGAATTTTCCAGCATGTTTCTTAAGTGTGTGAATCACTTTTATAGTGATTACATTACTTCTTTTTGTTGTTTTTTTCTCTCTCCCTAGGCCTCTATTCCTTTCGACATGAGTGTAGAACCTTCAGCCTCTGAATTGGTGTTGCCAATCATCACTTTCCGCCCTATCTTCTCTCTCCTTACTTATGAGATGACCTCTTTAATAGAGGGTAAAGGCTTTCTTCTTGAAATTTGGCCTCTGACTTCATCCAATTATTGATTCAACCCTACAAGAAAAACATAAAATTTGTCATTTTCCTTCTTTTGCGTCTAACATTGTCATTCAAACAATCCCAATCATCATCATAACATAGGTCCAATTCGTGCCACAAAGTTACAAATTTGTTATAAAATAATGTAATGTCATGGATTCCTTGTTTAGTTTTCTATAGCTTCATTTTTGTTAAAAAATTTTAGAAGAACTTTCAAAATTAGAACACAACTCTCGAACTGCATCCTATACATATTTAGATGTTGGAAGAAACATATGGGGTTTTCTGATTGTTGGTTCTATGGAATTAATCAACCAACTATGGTCAAAAAATTTTTAGAATTCCACATTGCTATATTTGGATCATTTGAAGTTGGCCTTGTTGTCTCTCCATTCAAATTGTAAAACCTCAAACCTTCCTTTCATTGAATATAAAATTTTATTTTCAGTGAATAGTATTTTTAGGTGAATAGTGAATCTGAGTGAATAGTGATTTTTAGGGGACGCAACCTCGAAATATTGAAAAATATCCGAAATAAGTATTAGAATTTAATGATACTAAAATGGATCGAAAATAAGTCTGATCGGATGGATTTTGGGAGTTCCAAAAGTTTAAGACTAAAATTCCCTTTTTGGAAAAATATTGGGTAGTGATAATTTTAAACCAATTCGAATTTTTAAAGCATCCAATCAATAAGTATTGACTCTAATTAGAGTATTTCATGGTCAATCTGATAATAAGAAGGTTGCAGAATATTTTTAGAACTTAATTCGGTTAGTTGGTGAAACAAATTCATTAAAGGAAAATTTGGTCTTTTTGTATAGAAGTTAGTGGATTAATGAGCCATTAGAGTGGACCAATTAGAGAGTGACGTGTGTAGCATTAATGGGAGTATAAAAGCTAAAAAGTAAGACAAACTTGCTTGATTCTTTAACATAATTGGGGAGGGGGGGAGAGAAGAGAGCAAGTAAGGGTGACTATGCTATTTTTGATGGGTTTCGACGGAGATTTGAAAAGATCTTGATCAAGTAAAGGTGCTCAACAATTACCCAAAAGATTGAAGGAAAAGTAGTAAGCTTTTCTTAGCTTAAATTTCTATTGAGTGGGATAGAAGTGTTTGAAATCAGTGGTAATTTTTGACTTGCCATGGAGTAGATAATGAGATTAAAAGCATTTACGGGCTGAAAATAAGAAAGTAAACTAAGAAATCAAGAATGAGAGGATCGAACATGGCTAGGGATTTTAGTATGATTTGAACCAAAAATTTTATTGTGATGTTTCATGATGTTCATAGCATGGTTTTGATGATAATGAAATAAAGAAATGAAAAAGAATTGATTTGGAAAAGTTTGATGTAAAATATGTTAAGTTTAGCCTTAAGGGAATTTTTGGTATAAAAGTAAGGTTATGATGTAATGACCAAGTGAATGTGATTATGGATGGTCATTAAGTGTATTTGTGACATTGGAATTTTTAAATGAAGTGTTATATTATTATTTGGAAAAATTAGTATATGGAGTGTATAACATCCCGTCCCCGATGGGAAGGGTAAGTTGGTAAATTGGGACAGGCTAGGTTGTTGTATTGCATATTAATTTGAAATGTAAACATTCAATTGGCCTCTAATTTTAGCAGAATGAGTCTGTTGCACATGCAGATATAGGTACATGCATTCATGACATTTTCCCGGCTTTTGATTTTGAATTTGATATGAATTGTGAAATTGTGAGATAATTAGATTTGATTATGATTTATTGAGAATTGAGGAATAATTGAGTTTAAATATTGAGTTGGAACTGTATTAGAGTGATTGCTAATTGATAGCGACTCTTCGGAATTTTTCTGGAAAAATTCGGGAGAAAATGTCCGGACCGAAAATTTTTCGGGTGACGGACTGATTAACTGCTTGGCACTAGAATAACTGGTAAATGGCAATGGAAAGTTTAGAGATATGATTTTAGAGATTAATATGTCGAGTCATTAAATTTTGAAGACAAATTGGACTGGAAATGAAATTGAAAAGAGAAAGAGATTTAAATGTTTTGCGAGGAAAAAGCCCAGAGGCTTAAGTGATTAACCTTTAAATACTAAAGGTTATAACTGGAGAAGAGAGGAAAGTTTTCCTTCCTAGGGCACGATTTTCTCTTCCTTCGACCGATCCTCCTTCTTCCTCCCTTGGAAATTCTTGCCTGCTTCTTCCTTAATTATAAAGTCTAGCTTAGTCCATGAGAAGATGAAAATTTATTGAGGTTGGGAGAAGCTCACCGTTGATGGAGAAAGTGGAAGGAGTTAGAGAAATTTCAGAGATTGAGGATTTGTGGCTCGATCGGTAAGTATATGGTTTTAATGTTGTTATTAAATGTTGTTTGAGGCATTTATGGCATTTATATGGTGTTTGGGTAGCTGAGAGTGAGTGAGAGTGAGTGAGGACTGGTTTTAGTGAGAGAAATGAGAGAAAATGCGTAGGAGAAGACGAACCAGGGCTCGCACGTCGCGACGAGAAAATAATTAGACGTCGCGACTAGAAAAGGATTAGACGTCGCAACAAGAAAAAGGAGTTTTCGTCACGACGAGCTATAAATTGCACGTCGAGACGAGCGATAGATTGGACGCCGCGACGAGCAAGATTATAAGTCGCGGCGAGGCTGTTTTTCCTAAATGAATATAGTTTGGTTTTAGGGGCATAACTATTGGTGTAGACCTCCAATTGGGATGATTTTTGATTCGTTATGATCTAGAGAAAGAGGTCTAAAATTGAGTTTAATAAAGAAAGTTTGAATCGGGTTTTAAGATTTCAATTTGTGAATGAGAATTGAGTTTAAATTGCTATTTCAACCTAAGAATTGTTTCTGGATCATTGGGATTGAATTGTGAGGTTTCTGAACTTAAGAAAAGCTATGGAGAGTCATAGAAACTGAGTTTAAAGGGGTGAATTTTGATATAGAAAATAGTGACACTGATTTCGAGTTCTTTCTTGAGAACATCTGAGTGGTATGATATAGTAAATTGACTGAATATTAGAAATAGAATTGATGGAGTTCCATAACATGTTATTGGATTGGAAGTGAGTTATTATTGATAAATTGAATGAAAAGTTAGATTTGGACAAAAGAAATTGGAAATTGGAAAATAGCACCGGGAAGGTCATGAATAGGCATAGTACATCTTTTAATCAAGGCATGTGTATCATCAAATTAGTTTGACTGTGTATTTTGTAATGGAAATTATTTGATTATTATAGAGGCTCCGATGGATCGATATTCCACGGAAATTGTTGGGACTTCCAGGCTATAGCTCGGAAGTACGGGTTAGTAACCTAGTTGGTTCCTCAATCTTTGTATGTTTAATATTATATGCATTGATGTCATGTGGAGATAATGGATGGATATATGTGTTTGATTTTGATTGATTTCAAACCATGGGTGCCCAAAATATGGGAAATTTGATATAGAAGTGCTATTGTGTGTAATCGATTATGAATGCATCACTGAAACAAATGGTAAATGCATATGACTGAGATACCGGACTGAAGGTCCGAAGAAACGAAAATTGAATACTGAAATGTAAATGATTGAAAATGGAAATTTGAGGATATGCATTCATGCATAATGGCATGATCAGATAAAGATAGTTGTGACCGGAGCAACCAACGTATATGAGAGCTTTAAGCTCACTGTATCAGGGCTTCAAGCCTAACGAAACACTGTTACTGAACCGAGCCTCGAGCTTGAGGGGAGTTAGTGCATACCCTGAGGGCTCTCCTACTCCCTAGACGCGTCTGATTACTGATCATTGATAAGCGCTCGGTCACAATACCGAAATAAATTGGACAGTGTCACATGTGCATTGCATATATGGTGTGATTGAATGTGAATTGTGTGAAAGGTGAAATGCCTTGCATTTGAGAAATGTGATCGTATGTAATTTATGTAAATCGATTGTATATGCATGAATTGAGTGAACCATCGATGATGGTTTCTCATTGAGTTCGCAAACTCACCCAACATTGCAATTATTTTTCAGGAATTGACGAGTACCCCGAGTTTGAAGTCGGGATCAGTTTCACATCTGCATTAATGTCATTTTGAATTATGTGTAAATTTGAATTTCCACAATTTCCGCAGATTAGTACTGTTATTGTATTGGGCCTAAATTGGATATGAATAATGTATGTATAAATTAGTTTATGACTGAAATTGCATTTTGATTGAAAACGATTTCGTATTAAAGCGGGCCCAAATTATTTACTGATATTTGCGCACTCAATTGTTTTCAAACATGAAAATGCATTACCGAGTTTTTGAACTGCGTTGACTACTCTAGCATACCACCCTCATAAGGCACGGGCTCGGATATCACCCACGATATCGGGCTCAGGTCTTGCGGGAGTGGGGTGCTACATTGAAGCTATTACTTGTTATAGGTCATCTGCCCTAGGTGATCAGGTTGATCAACCAGCAGACCAAGGATCGGTAGGAGCCAGTAGGGAGTCTTCGGTACCTTGATTGAAGGAGATGCCTCCGAAAGTTCCCGAGAGAAGGGAGAGGAGGTATGATAAGCTACGGAAGTAGGGAGTTGTGGATTTTTATGGCAGCATGGACCCTGCGGAGGCCGAGGGATGGTTGGAGAGGACAAAAAGGGTATTTGATCAGATAGACTGCGAGCCTGATGAGAGGTTCGACTATGCAGTGTCTTTACTACAGGGCCTAGCTTACCAGTGGTGGAAGATTGTTCTAGGTAGTACCACCAGGCCTTGCCAATTGAAGTGGGAAGACTTTTTGAGGGTCTTTAAGGAAAACGATATGCCCAAGATCTATTTAGACATGAAGATGCAAGAGTTCTTAGAATTGAAGCAGGGAAAGATGTCAGTGGCTAATTATGAGGTTCAGTTCAACGAATGGATGGGTTATGCTATTGCTCTGATCCCTACGGAGGAAGACAAGTGCAGGAGGTTTGATAATGGGCTTAATATTGAGATCAGAACAAGGCTGGCGAGGTCAGAAATGGGCACTTTCACTGAGTTGAGAGCTGCCTCAATTAGAATTGATCAACTAATGAAGGAGAAACAAGTAGAGACTGGGCAAGGGTACAGAGGAAAGAGGTCTAGTGAGAGTCAAAGCAGTTCTGACAGAAGCTTCAGTAAGCGCCAAAATAGAGCAATCAGATCATCAGGTAGATTCAGGCAGTCCAAATCTAGGCAGATGGGCAGGTTGTCATAGACTGGCAGTGGAAGAGGCTCAGCTCAGAGCCAGTTTCCAATTTGTGAATATTGTGAGAAGATGCATGGTGGTGAGTGTTGGAGATCGACTAGAGCTTGTTTTAAATGTGGATCCATAGACCACAAGATCAGAGATTGCCCAGATATGTTGGAAACTCAGTCTGTAGTTAGTGGGCAATCTAGGAGTAATACGACAGTCCAGCAGAGCAGAGGTGGTGGATCTGGATAGAGATGCCGAGGTAAAGGCAGAGGGAGAGTTGGGAGTTCTTCCTTGAGGATCGAGGGATAGGGCAGTCAACTGCAGTCCCAGGCCAGGGTCTATGCTATGACCAGGCAGGAGGCCCAAGACTCACCAGATGTAGTAGCAGGTGCACTTTCTGTTTATGACTTTGAGGCATTTGCAATACTAAATCCTGGATCCACGCACTCCTTTATCGCATCGCATTTGGCATGTAGATTGCATTGTGATAGGGAGTTACTACAGTATGGGTTAGAGGTGAGTACATCTATAGGTAGTACTACTATTTTAGGAGAAGTACATAAGGGGTGCTTAGATAGGATTGATCGAGTAGAGTTGGAGGCAGACCTGATTATATTACAGTTGAGAGAGATAGATGTGATTTTAGGCATGGATTAGCTCACTGCCCATATGGGTATCATGAATTGCTACACCAAGGAGGTAGTACTGGAATCTCCTGGTCAACCGAGGGCAGTATTCAGAGGAGCTAGTCAGGCAGTGCCAGCTAAGATGATATCATTCATGAGTGCTTTGAGGTTGATGCAGGGAGGATGTGAGGCTTATTTGGCCCACATCATTGACACTAGGGTTGAGCAGAGCATACAGGACATTCCAGTGGTTAGGGAATTCCTAGATGTGTTTTCCGAAGAGTTACCTGGTTTACCACCAGATCGAGAAACAAAGTTTACAATTGATCTAGTTCCAGGTTTTACTCTTGTATCCATTCCTCCATATAGGATGGCACCTGTAGAACTGAAGGAGTTGAAGGCTCAATTGCAGGAGTTAATGGAAAAGGGCTTCATAAGGCCCATTACTATTTGTGAAGAAGAAGGATGGTATTTTGAGGTTGTGCATCGATTATAGGCAACTAAACCTGGTGACAGTGAAGAACAAGTATCCGTTGCCTAGGATTGATGATTTGCTTGATCAGTTACAGGGAGCTCAGGTATTTACTAAGCTGGATCTAAGATTAGGGTATTATCAGTTGAAGATAGCAGAGGCTGATATACCTAAGAGTGCATTCAGGAGAAGGTATGGACATTATAAGTTCCTAGTGATGCCGTTTGGGCTGACTAATGCCCTGACAGTTGTTATGGCCTTGATGAATAAGGTGTTTCAGCCCTACCTGGATCATTTTGTGATTGTGTTTATTGATGATATCTTGGTGTATTCGAAGAGTAGCAGGGAACATGCTAAACATCTGAGAGTTATTTTACAGATTATGAGAGAAAAGCAACAGTATGCTAAATTCAGCAAGTGTGAATTTTTGCTGGATCAAGTCGTATTTCTGGGGCATATAGTGACTAGAGATGGCATATAGGTAGATTCAAAGAAGGTAGAGGCAATGATGAATTAGGAAGCTCCGAGAAATGTGTCAGAGATTCAAAGTTTCCTAGGATTAGCTGGATATTATCGGAGATTTGTCAAGGGGTTTTCTCTGATCTCAGCCCATTTGACAAAACTTATGAGGAAGAATATAATGTTTAAATGGAATGAGGAGTGTCAGAAGAGCTTCGAGGAGCTGAAACATTAGTTAACTATTACACTGGTATTGACTATTCCATCGAGAACTGGAGGATATGTGGTGAACATTGATGTGTCGCATCAAGGATTAGGATGTGTACTGATGCTGGATGACAGGTGATTGCCTATGCATCCTGTAACATCCCATTACCGGTGTGACGGGTATGTTGGTAATTTGGATCGGATTAGGATTGAGTACAGGCAAATTGCTGCATTACACATGCATTAAAGTTCGATAGACATCAGTAAATGATTATTGATTTTACAAGTATATATATATATATGTACATACATGTATGACAAATTCCCGACTTGATTGTGTAAATCGGAAATTTGGTTATAATCGGACAGATGATGATTGGATTGTGAAAATTGGAAAATTGAGTAATAAGTGTATAAATTAGGTTTTGAATATGGAATTGGAATGAAATGGAATTCAGAGAAATGGAAATTGAAATTTGAGTATAGGAATTGGTATTTCCTAATTTTGTGAATTTATGGGAATTTTTCCAGAATTTTTAGAGTAATGGATCCGGACCGAAAAATTGGC
>JANITW010000004.1:44769770-44790243 GCA_027564335.1 Erythroxylum williamsii | reverse complement strand
AAAACTTCCAATGACATTTATTTCAAAGTAATTAAGTAGCTTATAGACTCAACTATTAAATTATCACCCACCTTAATCCTTTAGCCTTGCAATTAACCAATTGACCTTGCTTCTAGCTCTAATAACCTTCCATCACCTTCATTAAACAATAACAACCCAATTAACATGATGATAACCCAAATTCAACAATTCTAGGAGAGGAAAGCATGGAGAAAAGCCCATCTAACTTTACCCATACCTAACTTAAGCTAGTTTCACTAAAACTCATCCATAAATCCAAAAGAAATCATATTTCTCTTACCTTAGGTAGTAACCCACGAAAATTCCTCTTGGCTTCTAAAGGAAGCTTGATCCTTCCCCTCCTTTTTCCTTCTCCTTTCTAAAACAAGATGAAAGTAGAGCTCTAACCTTTCTTCCTCTCCCTTCTTCTTCTTCTTCTCCTTCTTCTTCTTCTCTTCTTCTTCTTCTTCTTCTTCTTCTTCTACATATACGACACTCTCCCTCTCATTTTCTCTAGAAAATTCGTGAATCCTCTTCCTTTAAGGGACTAACTTATTTAAAACCTAACTCCAACCTCAAAACTACGTCATTTTGGTCTTTCCTTCTAAAAAGTAAAAGATCATAAGCTTCCTCTTCATTATAAACGAAACTACATATATCTTCCTCTTGTTTTTGTTTTAAATGAAACTTACATGGACCAAATTAGCCTTCCATCCTTGCCTTAGATTTTAAAACCAATAGTCAACTTCCTAAATTGCCCTTATTTCATCTTATTTCTTTTTATCTCTAACAACTAAATCAACTCTAATTTAAACTTAATCCATCATTTAATTTTCCATTTCTAAGAGCTAAAACCTCGAGATAATTTAAACAATACCTCCAAATAATTTAGACATGCTTAATTAAATAAAAAAAATTTAGGGGCCAACATTGGGGGTGGGGTACATTAGTTTTAATGCATGTTTTTGAGCTTAATTGGAGCTTATGTAACTTCTTAGGCGGTTTCAAAATTAAATGAACAAATCAAAGATTTTCTTGCTTTCTATTGCTTTTAAGATTATTTAGTCATAATTAGAGTATGAATAGATTAGTAAAATCCATAGCAAAATTTGGCATGTACTTTTACTCTTGTAGTTTATTAATGTGCATTATCTTTAAAAGAATAGTGACTAGTGGTAGACAAAGCCGGTAAGATTTTGAGCCTTATTTTACTGACACATCCATATCAGTCTCATTGCTTTTTGATAATGTGTGACCTGCATGACATATACATCCTGATTTTGCATTGAATTTCTATTCGAGACAACATTTTTATCACATGCATTAGCATGGATATGATTAGGCATTCTTTGTTTTTCATAAACTACATTAGCTAAATGACCTATCCTATTGACATGATTTTTCCCTTGATAAACCACTTTGAGCTTTAGCCTTTCTTTTCGTATCAACCATATTACATGCTTTATACTTAACCAAATGTCTTACCCAAGCCATAAAGCTAACTTTTGTGATTGGTGAGTTTATGGATGTACAAAAGTGTAAGTGTGGGGGTGTACATATGTGTGGGTTGGTTAATGTTGGGATGTTTTGTTATGTCTTGTCATTGAAATCCCCATGTTAATGTAGTTTCTTTTAATGTTAAAAAGGAAAATAAAATGAAAAAAAGATTTTAAAAAAAATAAATTTATCAAGGAGGAAGTGCATATAAGTTAGCAAAGTTCTTCATGATTAATGCATCTTCCTAAAGTTGTAATGAATGTGTTAGTTGAGTATGTTGAACATGTGGTAGATGTTGGCTTAGAAGGCTCACTCTTGTGATTTCAATGTATTGTTGGTATAAATTGTATGAGTGATTCCTTCGGATTGGTATATGCTTCATGTGGTTGGTGTGTGAGAGTTTAATAGGGTTATGAAATATAAATGTTGCATTCGTCATAGCTGACAATACAAAGTTTTTGATTGATTGTTACTTTTGTTTCATTGGCTTTGATGGCTTGCATACTACTTGACCTAAACACATCTCACCTTACCTTTACCCATATTACAACCTTAAAAATTCCTTTGATTTATGATTATGCATGTGACTTTTAGTGGTGGAGAAATGAAATGATATGCAAAGTTATGGACTATTGTGATCATGAATGGTGTTTGAGTGTATCCATGGAAATATCTTGTTTAAACATCTCTTTCCAATTCTACCTCTAGATTACTCAATTTCTATGGATAGTGAATATTGATAGATCATAAGTACAAGCTTTGAATGTTGAGTTTTTGCTTAGGTTTTGAAAGTCATTCACCTTTACTTATGATTATCTATTTTTAAGAAATGTGAAAAATGAGTTAAAGTTTTAGTTTGTGATTTTGATTTTGACGATTTACTCGAGGACGGTCAAAGGCTAACTCTGGGAGAGAACTTGATAGTTGTAAAAATTTTGATTCATATGGTATGCTACACTTAGTGATTAATATCTTAGAAATGCTTAAGATACTCACTTTAACTCATATGTGACTTTAGGTACAATTTGGAAGCAAAGAAATTAAAGTGAGTTGAAAGAACTACATTTGGGTCATTTTTTGAAGATTAATATCTACTTGCCTTCATGAAGGAAGAAGCAAAAAAATAAAAGACAAGAAAAATGGAACAAAAAGAAGAAGGAAACAAGAGAATATATAGCTTAGCAATCTAGATCCCAACTAATCTTTATTTGTGAACTAACTTATGAGCTTTGCTTGCCATTAGATTTTATCTCATCCAAAATGTAACATCCCGATACCCATATTAAGGCTAGAGTAGTAGTTTATGAGAAAGTATTATGAAATTAGGAAATGTACGTCATGCATAAGTTAATTGTGACATACACATTTATTTTGTACATTCATATGATTGTCCATGCATTCATTGACATTTCCGGGTAAATTTGATTTATAAGTGAAAATTGGGATTAAATTGGAGGCAATTTTGGTATATTTTGGATATTTTGAAATCTTTGGTGAATTATTTGAGCTAAAAATTTATTTGGTGATAATAGTTATTATTTCAGAATTTTTGGTGAATTATGGATTAATTATCTTGAAAAATAAATTTGGTGTGTATTAGAATTTTTTCCACAATTTTGGAGACATTTCGGATATTTTCAAAATTTATCAAAACAAACTGAGGTATTTTAGACTAGGAAAAATATTGAAATAAGGGTTAAATAGAAGTGTGACAATTGTATTAGAAATTAATTGATAAATGGACAAATTATGGAGTGACAAATGGATAAAATCATATGTGACATGTGGACCTATAGCTATGAGACAAATGGTAGCTTATCTACTGGGCAAGTAGAATACATGCATTAGAGACGTGTTAAAGCACTAATGAAACATCAAGGCAAAAAAAAAAAATTTGCAGTTGCTTCCTTGGTTTCACCGAAACCATCTACATCATTTTCCTTCTTATTTGCTCTCCCCATTTCTGGAATTTTGTTGAAGTATAAACAAGTAAGTTACATTGATGTTTTAATAGATGCATGCATGAATGGTGTATCTTTTCATGGTTGTGGATCAATACATTAATGGTTGTTGCTATAGAGGCAAAATGAAAATATGCAGAAAGTGAAGGTGAGATTTCTAATTTTGATAATTAAGTATAAACCTTGGATTTTTGATTTGTTGTGAGTTGTTGAGCTGAAAGGAAAGTAAGGAAAGCTGGTTTATGCAATGGATGTATTAGATATGAAGTGTAAAAGTGGAAAAGTGGAGAAAAAAAAGGGCTTTTAGTGGAGAAGATGATCTATGTTCTAGAGAGAGAAAAGATGATAGTTGCTTGTATAAGTTTATGAACAGAGTATTTCAATGAATAGTCCTAAGTCTTTTGCCTATAACTTTTTCATCCAAACTCAAAATAACTTGAAACTTAGACCAATAGATTCCTAAGACATTTTCCTTTCTCTCCATAAAAATTTAGAGCTATCTGAATTGGTTTGAAAGTAATTGATAGGATAAAACTGTGGGAGTCTACTGGAATGTTATGAACTAGAAATTTTCATGATCATGCTTTGGTTTTCTAATTATAACTTGAGCTGTAGTTTCCTAATGAGTTAATTTTTAATTCATATTAAACTAGAGACATATTTCTACAACTTTTTTGAAGAAGTATGATTTTAATTCTATCTGTATGATTTTCAAAATTGGCATGGAACTGAGTTTTAACTTAGGTTGTAGCACTACTCGGGATAGAAATCATGTCCTGTGGTTATTGAATAAACTGTATTGATTTGGGCCTAATTAGGTTGAGTTGTCTTCACCAAATTGTATCTTATTCTCTTAGCTTTAAATTGGTATAAAGTTTGTAATTTTTGGATGTTTGAGCTGAATGATATGAGTTGTACAATTAGAGGGTATGATCATGTACTAGCTAAAAGTTCAAATTTGCATAGTTTATGGTATTTTTTCTATAACTCATTGAATACTGGGTCAAATTGGATGATCTTGGAGTCATTAGAAACTTAAGACACTTTAGAACAACTTTTCAGAAGAAAGTTTTACCTAATTTTGTCATTTACCCTATCAGATTAATTATGCAAAGTTAACCTAAAATCATATCGATAGAAAATCTGAAGTGGTCAATTAAGTTGTGTAATGGATTTCACATTTGTTTTATTATAGTCCAAATTATAAATACAAATGATGTTAATTAGGGCTTTGATATCTAATCAATTTGATGATGAGAATTACAATAACATACCCGAAATTGTCATTGAACATGCATTGTGCATATTTTCTATACATTGATGTGCGTAAAAGAACACTTGTACATTTGTACAAAAATGTGATATTTATGAATGTGTTGTGTATGTTTTAGAAGAGCACATCAGACGTTAGTTGGACATTGCCAGACCATCCAGGCAATAGATTCTTGGAATGTACAATGAGTCAACCTAGATGATTTCCTAGGATTTTTTTATTTAAATTTAATTTGATTTGTTAAACTTCCAATATTTTTAAACTGTTTGTGAGTTGTTTCTAGATTCCAGACCTGAGGTCCGAGGAGTTTAATAGTTGGGAATGTATTGGGAGTGTTTTGATTTGATATAAATTTGACATTTGATTCTAAAAAAAAGTTGAATGCCAGACTTAGGTCCGATGACTGTGAATCTTGTTTGAGCATTTGTATAAGATTGTGATATATGAAATATTCAGAATTTGTTGCATTTCATAAAATGCATGAACAGATAAAGGCATTGTGAATTGAGTTGTCAGTATGAAATGCTTTCACGTAGAGCTTTGCTCTGTGATTTCTGATTTTGCACGTAGAGCTATACTCCATGATTTTGTTTGACTAAGCCCTATGGGTCGATATTTGTATAAGTTTGTGAAAGACACTCGGTCATAACAATAAGAAAGAATGTGAGTCTCATGCATATGACATTATAAGAATAAAATGTATTGAATGATTTGCAAAGCTAGATGAGTGATAAATTGGTGTGTTTTATTTGCTATGCTCAGCAATGTGAACTGTGTGATCTTATGAAATACCATGTTATGTGAACATCTGGAATATGCTTATGATCTGAATGAATGTCTATAAAATATGTATTATGTGCATGTGATTCGGTGAAATCATCAATGATGGTTCACTCATTGAGTTCACAAAACTCATCAAAATTGCAACGTGATTTTTCATGTACGAGATAAGAGACCTAGTTCTTTAGACAAACCTAAAGATTTTGTTATGGCTCAGAGGTCTATCAGCTGGCTCCAGGAGTGTTGTATCATGTATTTTGATGTTTTTGTTAGAACCTATATGAGGTTATGTAAATATTTGTCTAAAGGAAATAATGTAAATTTTGTGGATTAATGCAATGAATGGTTTTAAAATTTGCTAACTTTTAAATGATGTTAGTTGATGCCATGTGTAAGTTGGAATTGTTTTGCTCTAACATACCATTATCATAGGTTATGTTCCTGAAAGTTTGGGCATGTACCCTATGGTAGTGGGATAAAGATGATTTTTTTGTCGTTTCACACTTTCCAAACCCTGTGAAGTCCATTTTTCCTTTCTCTCTAAAAAGAATAAATGTAACATATGAAAGTAGTTTCAAAGACACCAGCATATTGCTTAAGGTGTTTAATAGTTTTAGCATACTAATTCATAATAAATGGCCATTCTCTCTTATTAAAAAAAGGCACATCAAATGTTGGATCGTAGACTAGGTAATCTAAGAGAAGGAGCATTGGAAATAGAGATGATGTTGGTTTTAGGAGCCAATTAACATAATATGCACAAATTTGTATACATTCCATAGCAATAATCCCTTTTTTGAATCCTTTGCCTCACTACTAGTCAATTGATAAATGAGGACTTAGAAGATAGATTTTTATACCAAACGAAATGAGACTATGGAATTTTTGGATAATGAGGCCTAAATCTATCATTGGAGGATGTGTCATTGAAGCTCTATAGGGGACACCTACCCAAATTACTTTATCCATCTAGTTGGAATTTAACTAGTAGTTAAGTAAATTGTCAAAGATACAGCTTACACCTGTGAAATTACATCCCTAATTTCCTTCAAAAATCCTATCACTCTCGTTGGTTTAGGAAAATGATTGTAAATTTATTGTAAATACAAGAAGGTTAATGAGAGTGTATAAAGACACACTATTTATAAAGAACAATAATTCACATTTTCAATAATTGACGATATGATAGTCCTAAAACAACTCTTGTTAGATATGAAGCAATAACAAATTAATATTGGTAATTATATCAATAGTGATAGATAATAAATTGATATTTGACTATAATTATACACCCATAATTAACATGTGTTGTTTGATATTTCATAGCTTGTTGTATATGTGGAACTTAATTCACTCTAAGTTCATTTATATGTTATAATTGCCTTCATGGACCAAAAAGAGAAGAATTCGAATGAAAGTATAGCATGGGATGAAGTTTTGAAGCAACTAAGGACATGATTGAGTATAAAGATAGTGTAAGTATCTATAAAATGTAAAGATTGAAGAATTTAGTTTCTAGTCGTGTGGAGTTACACACCTGTGTATCATGAAAAACATGGCCTTGTATGTTGCTCGTGTAAGTCTCAGTTCCTAGGTAAATTTGCAAATTCATATGTTTTTATTATAAATTATCTCTTACATGCCCATATAAGTGACCATGTATATCCCAGAAACCTAAATTTTACTATAAAAAGACATAACTATAGGCAAATTGAAGGGTGCTAAATTTTGCAATACTTTTTAAATGTAAGACACCTAAAGAGGTGACAATTTTCATCAAAGAAGAGGAAAACACGAAGTTAACATAAAGAGATCTGATGCAAAGCTACATCAAATCCAAACTTGCAAGAAGATTCGATAAAAGAAAACGGGAGATATAAAATTATGATTCCTTTTTTTTTATTAGTTTTTCTTCATGTTTATCTTTGGTATCATTTTCTATTATTAGTAACTAAATGTATTTAGTGTCTAGGTGTGATGAAACCTAGTTTGGGATGATAATATGTTCTAATATTTTATTTAAAGCAATTATATTAATTGATTTTTAATGATTTAATTGTATGTTTTATTCTTGTTCTAATAAATCCAGAATATTAATACATGATTTGATTTCATAAGATTGAGATTGAGAAATCCTTTTGTATGAATAAATCTATCATAATTGGAAGGAGTTGCATGTAAATGTAGAGATAGGCCGACGCAAATCCTCTAGATCAGGGTCAAACCTAATAGCTAAATTCATAAATCAATAAAGCAATCCTAAGGGCTTTAACTAGAAAGATTTATATTAATTAGCTGATGAATTAGTTGTTAACAGTACCGAGAGAGTTATTAACTTAAGATAGGAATTTTTACGATCCAATAATCATTAATATAATTAAATTATAAAAGGTTAATAATTTATTGATTCTTAGGTGGGATTCATCACCTACACACTACTATTTGATATTGGTTTTCTTCTTAATCTTCTTATTCTAAGTTCAAAATTGTTTAATCCTAAATTTGCTTATTTGTTTAGCTTTATTTTTATTTAAAACCAAAGACCTTATTCTTAGGCTAGATAATAGAAAAAGAGTAACAACTAGGAATTATTGTCTTCATAGGATCGACTCATAGTTGCCTATGCTAGCTATAGCTACCCCGTGCACCTGCAGTAAACTTTAATATTGGTATAGGAAATTAACTAATCAAGTTTTTAGCACAATTTTTGATAGGAACACCTAGATTTTATTACTCTAGCCATTGTTATTTTATTTTATTTTATTATTTTTAAGTTATTTTCTTTGATTAATTTGTTTAGTTTTCTTTATTTGTGTAGATTTTGACTCTTGATCAGTTTATGGCCTAAATACTTCTGAGAGCTTTATCGACGTAGATCTAGAGATCGAAAGCATAATGTGCAAAAACCATTGTAGGACACAACTGTAAAAGTTTGAACTAGATTGCCAAATAGAAGACTTGGGTGGTCAAGTGGACATTGAAGAATCACAAGATATGGCAAACCAATAAAGGACCATGTTTAATTATGCTAGATTAGACTTGACTATAGTAGAGGCCAACATCTATAGACCAATTGTTAGTGCCAACAACTTTGAGTTAAATCCTAGTATCATCTAGATGGTGTAACAACCGATCCAATTCGAGGGACTCAGAGATGAAGATCCAAATGCCCATATCTCTACTGTTCTAGAGACTTGCAATACTTTTAAAATTAATGGATCTAATGATGATATGATCAAATAGTGATTATTCCTGTTTTCTTTAAGGGGAAGGGCCAAACAATTGTTGAATCAATGCCACTATCTTCATTGATAATATAGGAACAAATGGCAAGAAACTCTTGTCAAAATACTTCCTACAAGGTAAGACTGCTAAATTAAGTAATGACATCTCCCCATACTCCTATGCTGAAGCTAAACCCTTATATGATACATGGTAAAGGTTCAAGGAGATGATGAGAAGATACCCACATCACAGTTTACCTTTTTGTATGAAAATCCAAACATTTTACAATAGGCTAAATAAAAATGCCAAGCAGTCTATAGTTGCAACAGATATAGGCACGCTTAACAACAAGACACCAAAGGTAGCCCAAGAATTGATAGAAGATATGGCTATGAACAACTACTAAGGGTACTTGTCTAAAGCATGGATCAATAAGCCAGCAGATTCAATAAAGTGCACACAATGACACAGTTGGAGAGCTAAGTAGATGCCTTGATCAGAAAGATGAATAAACTTATGATGGCTCCACAAGGTTGAGTTATGCAATGTAAGGTGTTCAAGCTAGATCAATAAGGTCAAGAATGTAAATTAGTATAACTCGAGCATGTGGACTATTTCGGGAATGCTTCTAGAACCTAAAATAATTGATACAATAACATATACAATCCAGGATGGAGAAATCACCCTAAATTTTATTAGGGAAATAAATGTCAAACGAGAAATAACCATCCACCTAGATTCTAGCAGCAAGCGCCTTAACCCAAGAAGCCTAATTTGGAAGAAATACTATAGAAAATTGTTCAAGACTTTGATGTAAAACTCAGAGCATACAGGTTTCCATACACAACTTAGAGATTCAAATCAAGCAATTGGTTAAGATAGCGGCAGAAAAACTAATAAGGGGTTTGCTTAGTACATTAGAAACAAATCCTAAGGAACGCGTAATTGCTATCACCCAGAAGAAGTTTTAAGAAAAGAAGAAGGTGACTACTGAGAGCCACTCAAAAGTTAAAGCCAAACAAAATCTAGAAGAATTCAAGTAATATCATATTGTCATCTTATACCCTGCTAAAGTGAAGAAAGATCGAATGGATGCAGAGTTAGGAAAATTTCTAGATCTTTTGAAACAATTCCAAGAAAACTTACGCCTTGTTAAAGCTCTTGTGTAGCTACCAAAGCGTATGGAACTTTTGAAAGAGCTAGTGTAGATATTGGAGAAGTTAGAGACTACTACACTAAGCCAAAGGAGCTTAGAAGATAACAAAAGTAAACTACCAGAGAAGCAAACAAATCTAGGAAGTATCTCTATTCCTTATGAAAATGGCAGTTTAAAAATATATAAGGCTTTCGCTGACCTAGGGGCTAGTATCAATATGATATGTTTATCATTTTTTGAAAAATCAGGAATAAGCGTACTTAAACCAACTGGGATAACTTCGTAATTAGCTAATATATCGATAAAACATCATAGATGAATCGTAAAAGATTTTATTGTTAAGGATTATAATTTTTTCCCAACTGATTTTGTGATTCTTGACATAGAGGAGGACATGGAAGTACCTATGACCCTTTTTCGCGATTGCTAAGTCAATAATGAACGTTGATGAAGGCAAGTTAACATTATAGGTGGGGGATGAAGAGGTCATTTTTAGAATTTCTAATTTCATTAATCATTCTCTTAAATTTATATATGTAATTGGACTTAGTGAGTCTTGTAATTTTCCTGATATCTACAGGACTATATAGGAAAAGGCTCAAGTGGAACCTTGACAAGTTCAAGGGAACAAGCTGAAAAAAAAAAAATGTGGCATAAAGTGACAAAAGGTAGCCTACATGCAAGTCATGGAATCGACGATAAGGCTATAAAAACATAATCTATATAAGCCAACTTGAGCTTAAAACGTATGTCGAGAAAACAACATTAAACAAGCATTAAATAAGAGGTAACCCATAAATTAGTTTAGTTTTTATCTTAAATTTCATGTTCTTTTATTTTTGCTTTAATTTAGTATAGAATTTATTTAAGATGTTAGTTTTTGTGTGTTTTTAGGATGGGAACAATTAAGAATTTAATGAGATTGTGCATAATTGATGTGTAGGTTATGCGTGTTTATGTGTTATAATGCTAAAGTGCAAAATTTGTACATTTGATCATCTAATTTTGAAGTTGCATATGTTCACAAAGAGTTATACGCTCTCCAGACACGCTAGTGTAGACTTACATAGTTAGATACACTCATGTGTAAATAATCGTGGAAGTATGGTGAAAAGCTGCGATTCAATGACCTACGCAATCAAATACACGGTCATGTAGTAAACTATGTAAGTCCGCGATACACCTTAAAAAGGCCCTGAACCTTCCAATTTCCCATTTTCTCTCTTTGTCTCTCATCCCTTACCATCGTCTTCCAATCTATTGTCCAATTTTTTGTTTTTTTTAATCCTAAATTAGCAACACTCAAGTAAGTTTTCATACTGTTTTCACTTGTTTATGCATGATTCATTGAGTGTTTTGCACTATTTAGGGAATTTATTCCCCAAAACAATATAATTAAGAATTTGAATTTTGTCCAAATTTGTGTAAATTTATTATTGATTGTGATTTAATAGTTGAATATTATCATCACCCATTGGATTTAATGATTCGATTTGATTAATTGCATATGAATGGGGCGAAAATTCAAATTGAATTCCAAAATTGTGCGATTATTTCTCACCAATTGTTTGACTTTTTACATGAAATTAGGTGAATTTATTATTTTCTTATGTTAATTGAAGTTGGATTTATGTTTAACTGTATGTAAATAGTGTGTTTTGCATGAATTTAATGTTTAATTTCGTTAATTTTGTATAATTGCTATATTAGGATTTTTAATTTTAAAGTTAGGGTTAAACACATAATTTGATAATTAGGATTAATCTTAATTGTTAATTACAATATGTTTAGTTTTAATTTTGTGATTTATTAGGAAGTTAGTTAATTTTTTAATTAATTAATTAATGTTCTTTTTACGTTTATTTATTTATTTGTTTATTTTATATTATTTGTTCATAGTTTTGTTATGAGTCTAGTTTTTTCTTTGTCTAGTTCATTTTCATGCTTCTTTAATTACTGAGCATAACACAATTTAAGTGTAGGGAAAAAGGGTATTCCCGTGATTTATTTTCAATTTTCTAAAACTTGGTTAAAATTTTATTCATAATGACAAGAACACATCACTAAAATGAAGTTCCATGTAAGTGATAGTGAGGAGAGGCGTCGTCTAGAGACCCGAGAGGAGCTCACCCAGTGTATCCACTCGAGCAACCTTCGATGCTGCTATTCAATATGGCAATGCATGAAGAGTAGTATTAGCATCTAAAGGATAAGATGTTTTGTCATAGGACGACATATAGATTAGGAGGCACTAGAGCAGGTTGGACTAGTGTTGCAGGTTGGACTAGTGCAACAAGTTTGGGAGATGGTCAACATCGATGCTTGGCCCAGATTATAATTCTAGAAAAAAAAATTATCATAAAATTATCCTACTAGGAGTCGACTCTGGACGTGCTCTCCACTTTCTTCGTAAAGAAGGGACGCCACAACTGGGACAAGCCAAACACCATTCAATTAAAGTATTAGTTGTACATTTATCACATGAAGAATTTATATAGAAATACAAATAATTCTAGAAAAAAAAAATTATCATACCATGTTAGTTTAGTAAACTTATTTTCTACCAAATACTCATATTTAAGTATCTTTATATCTTAATCAATAAATTTAACCATTTCTTTTATAGGAAGAAGCATAACGTATACTAATGTTTTTATGATCTATTAATGTTTTTATTTTATGTATCAGTTTATTAAATAAATATGCATAAGATAAAAATATTTTTATATAATTATGTTACACATCATTAAGAAAAAATTAACTTGAAAAGTAAAATTAAAAACTCAAGACTCAGATTCCAACTCGGTAAAAGTATTTGAGTATAACAAACAGAGAGTTAGAGACCTTCAATTCCAACAGATAACACGTTCAATTTAATGTTTTAATCCCTCAACAACAAAATCCGTAACCTGCCTAACCACTAAGCCATGCATTATCTCTGATTTGAACACTCTTGACCCTATTTATTGCGCTTCACTGCTCAATGCCTGTACCAGAAGCAGAAATTTTAGCTTCTTCTTAACATTTTTTGTCAAAATATATGTTCGTATAAGAGGTTATCATACATATAAACTCCTGTGGGGAGCATAAAACAGAAATTCCCGTGAACAGGATAGGCACCAAATGTTAATGAGGACTTATTTAAGGAAATACATAATACAGATGTTGCTTGAACTCTTATACATAAATTGTACTTTCTATATTTCACCGAGCCTGTTAAAGACGGACGATCCAAAAGAACAGAAAAGCTTTTCTATCTGCACAGCGTTTTCCATAATAATTGGCTGAAGCAGCTTGCAACGAGAAGATAAAACCTCAATGATTCTTGTTCAGAATTCTGTGTAACGAAATCTTGAAACTAGGAACTGTGAATTTCAAGAAGAAATAAGCACCGACTTATATGAATAGTTACAGCATCCACAGGACATGCGCAAATATATGCTCCTTATTATCCCCAAGAAGGAAAAAAGAATAATTCCGTTTGGTGCAGACATGCATCCAGGAACTCATCAGACTTTTCCTATTTATTCCAAGCAGGACCTAGGATTGTCTTCCACTATCAAAGAAAAGATAGCAAAGTCCTTCAGTCCAACGAGATGGTTACCTCTTTGAGCAGGAAAAGGACATTGGCATATGTTTTAAGCTAGAAACATCAAACAACTCCATAAACCTTTGATCTGAAACCCTGGCCTTGGCAGCCGCAAACCGCTGGTATTCATCAAAGATAGATGACAGGCACCATCTTTGCAATTTTCTCAAGCAACCTACCAGACAACCGGTTCGGTGCTGAAAACAAAAAAGAATGCTTCCGTGTTTACTATATGGAGCTTGGAATATATATATATATATATATATAGTATACATCTATAGTCATGCATCAATCGTCGACATACCTTTCCCCGTTTACAATGAATCAAAACTGGGTGATTCCTCACATCTGCATTATGTAAATAAAGGGATAAGTATAATCCTATCTATATAAAACTACCAAGCCATATTTCATGTATGATCCAGTATAGTTATTACCAAGAACAACTTTCAGTGCTTCACGAATTGTGTCCTCTGGGATGTTTACAAAAGGTTCCTGCAATACATCGAGGATATACGTTACTTGGCTAAATACTGATATTTTCAATTGAAGTCAAAAATCACATAGAAGGAAGATAAAATTGGCCGTTCAATAATCAGGCCTAAACCACCAAGAACTTATCTATCAAATTAATTCAATTAGACAACTGCAATATAATTTGATCAACTAAGTCTACAATTTGGCCTTTGGCCCGTAGGTACACATTGTTCTACTAACCCGGATGAAAATGAAAAAAGAACAACCTGGCTGTGTATTGTTACATAAGGAAGCATGTTTTCTAATATTCAATATGTTCAGCGAAAAATCAAGTGTTTGTGGAACCATACAACAACTGTCCCATGATAACAATCCATTCAATGTGTGAGATAAGCACATCTTAGGTCATCATAGCTCAGTCACTAACTCACTATCCTGTGCAGTGACGAAAGGTCTCAAACAAATGAAATTTAAGCATTCACAAATATTCCAATTTAAGTGGCAAATGCATGCACATTTTTTGTGTTAGAAGTAACCAGGATAGATGCCAGAAGGTCAACAAAATGCCATTGTAATCTCTACTAATCATAAGAATCATATGACAGTCATGACCCAGAACTAAGAGCAGGAAAGGAACACCCAAATACGAACGGGGAAGGCAGGAGCATACTCAATAACATTTTTAAACGAAAATGAACACCAGAATTGTTTAAAAGGGTAAAGATTATAGAAATGATGTTATAAGTCTAACAGATGCATAAAACAGACTGCTATTAACTAGATAGGACAAAACTGGAAATGCATATCCTTCCAAATGCAGCAAACAAGGAGATATTGATGTCATAATTTAGAATCCAAATCATGCAGTTCCCATCAGGAATAGAAAAGTAATTAACTCAGCAACCGATATACTCCCTCAACATAAAATGCTCAGCCTGCTTATCATATAAGTTGCTTGTCCACTAAAATCATGTAACCTGAATCAGTATGCACTTGCAGCTTTGAGTCTCATAAGCAGTTTCTTATGAGGCATTTTCTTTTTCCACACATCCAGGGGAATATATGATTGATGGCTAAAAAATACTCTAATGCAAATTTTCCATATTATATCAAGAATTCCAGAACTAAACTGGTCAGTTTCAAACAGGAATTATACTGATCAACTGTAACAACTCGAGAAGAATGAGTTGGTAATTTCTTTATTTCAGCTTCAATCACTTCCTAAAATCTGCTAGATTTAATTGTGGAACTTCTCATGTCCAGCTTCTAATAGCAACGACCACTTGAGTTGCTCATAATCATGAGACTGAAGCTGAGAAACCAAATATAAGTATGCAAGAATAAAGTAAATTAACTGATAAAGGATCAATGTACCAACTTGTGAACAAGGTAAAGGACTGATAAGATAAATGTTAGAAGTCCACTGCATTGTTTTCTCTACCATAATCAAGCTAAATTTAACTTAAATAGGAAAAGGACTGAGAGTTAGCATCCTCTAAGCGCATGGAGTAATAAAGAACATCATATACATTGAAACAGATCAAAAATCGGAATTACTCATAAATGTCATTGCCCACAGAACAAGACAACAAGAGCATTTTGTTCTGCAGTTTGTTTTCTTACTTTTACAACATTTAACAATTTGAGTTCCCTGGGAATTAGCAGGGCAGAAGAGAAAATGCTTAGGTAGGTCAATCTAATTTTCCCAAATGTTGGTACAATATCAGCAACTAAACTAGCGTCCAAAAGGGAGTAAGGTGTTAAGGCTGCAGATTTAGAAGTTCCATCAAAACGTTGAACGGGTGAGAATGAAATAAGCAAATGTGGGGAAATAAAAGATAACATAGAAGGAATATGGTCCCCATTTATGAATGCTTCGTCACATATTGCTAAGTTGGACAAAACAGTCATTTAAAAATCAAACGAGTAACCGAATGTGATAATGACCATTTACGATAAAAGGCAAATTCCCATGTGCGCCATCAGAAATGACTCTACTGCCTGAGAATCCCATTCTTCTTACCGATTTCTTCCGACTGTTAAATATTTTACGAACTTTTGCGGACTACAAAGTAACAGGTACTGGTTACTGTATCAGTAGGAAACTGCGACAAGTATTAGCAGTAGAAAAGTAAAGGCAGGAAAAGATAGATACAGGAAGCACTAAATAAAAGGGGCAAACAATGAATATATATATACATATATAATAAAGCATTTAACAATGCAAGACCTAAACATTAAAATCAGTAACATTTTCAAGACTAGGTGAGGTTGAGCGAAACAATTGGGAGTTCTAGCAAAATCCAAGCAATAAATGGTAAATAAGAACAGAGAGCGTGATATCATTACGTCTTTTTCCCGTGGCCCGCGCCACACTATATATAGGAGACAAGACACCAATAGAATCCACAGAAAACAATGTTATATATGTATATATATGTACTGTACACGTTAACAGAGAATATTTATTTAAATAAAGCCAGTCTCTAATTAATCCTAATAATATCAATAAGACGCGAACCATTAACAAGCTTTTTGACCGGCAACAACAAGAACTGAACTACATTGACTACATTTGAAACAGAAATAAACAAGCAATAAAAGGGAGTAGAATTTCTGCAGAGAGAAACAAAGGAAAGGCGTCAATAATTGTTCTAGACCTTATAGCCTTCAATTCCGAGCTGAAAAAGTCTGATCCCATTGGCCTTGAGAAACTCCATGTTTGCCTCTGGATATGGCTCGGGACATAGACATCTACACCAAATAAAGGAACAAAAGGAACCCTAAATTTTTAACTGATTACTTGAACCCTACAGCATATTATTTCTTACAGATAAGGTGAAAAGAAAAGAAGGCTTACATGATGGAGCGGAGGGAAAGAGTCTGGAGAAAGGAGAAGTTAGCGGAGTCAGGAAAGCCGGACCTGAAGACGCCATTATCAACCATGGAGAAATTGAGAGGAGGTATAAGGTTGAGGTCATCGGAGAGATCGTGGTGATTGACGACTGCGACTTCGATAGTCCTGCACATGGTGTCAGCAGCATCACCGTGAGCGCCGGCGGCGTGGTGGTCCACTTTCATGGATGGATTTCTTTGAACAGAGATAGGAATCAGAAGGTATGTTCTGTTTGGGTATTGATTTGTTTTTCTTTTTCTTTTTTATTTTGCTTTTGCTTTCGACAGTTGAACTGAAAATCAAGAAAAGTGAAAAGAATAGAGATGCTACTCCCTCCCTACACTTGAGCAGTTATTTATAGGATTTTGATTTTGAAAGCAAAAAGAAAAAGGCAAAACATGAGCAAAAATTAAGACGGCAAGGTGCGTGCTGCATAGGAAAACTAAAATAGCAACTAAAAAGGTGATCAGTGATTGTGTAAATTAATATAATAACAAAACTGAAGCAAATATAAGCGTATCTTGTTAACGTGATGGTGTCGCATGCAATGAGTCAGTAGGAATTGCGTTACACACGCCTTCTTTCAATTTTCCCTCAAAAAATTAATGAACTTTAATTATCTATAAAATTTAAAATTTTTATTTTTATTTTATAAATTAATTAATTAATTTTATTTAATAATATCTTTACTTAAATTTTATTACATATTCTTTTAATTATATTTTAATTTTTAATTAATTCTTTAACCGTTTAAAATTTTAAATTTGATGTAATTTTATTTTAAGTCCTAATTTTAAAATATTTATAAAATCGGACATTCCCTGGTTTTGCAGGAGCGTACAAACAATCGCGCTTCTACTCTTCCCATTCCAAGCTTCTCCCTTCGACTTTTCCAACCAACAACGATAAGGAAGGGAGTGTTAGTCTACACACACGTTTCACTAATCACATCTAGGATCGTTCCAAAATCACCATCAACCACCACAGACAGACCCGAGAAACACCTGATGACACCCCAGTTGCATTGAAATTATTTGCTGATAAATTAAAATGGAAAGGGGAATAAAGAGAACATTCTGGAGAATATGCGATGGGGGAGAGAGAATAAGAATATATAAGTGAATAGTGGACGGCTTACTTAATTGTTATTGGCGGGAAGTGGCGTGGCGCTACGTACTTTTTAACCGTAAGCTAGTGGGTCATGGGGTGCACTTTCGGTCAGAGTGTGTTTCATCATTCAACGGTTCGCCTGTATCCTTCTCCGTATTCGAATTTTAGGAAATAAGGCCGAGATCCAAAATCTAGCGGTAGTAAATTAATTATAAATATTTTTAAATATGTAAATTTTTAAAGTTAAAATTACTTCAATTTTATAAAATAATTAATAATTAAATTATAATATATCTTAATTTGTACCTTATTTTAAAACTTGACAATTTTTTTTTGTCGTATCATTTGATCTATTTCGGAAATTGACTATCTCAACCATTGCATTCATACACGTATCGGACCTCTAACAGTATTAACAGAATGAATTGAGAGAACTTTATAATTATTTATAGCAAAAGTTAGGCAAGAAGTGCTAGATTCATAATGATTAAGTTTATTTATAATAAGTTTTGACATTTTAGTAGTTTAATCGAAATTAAATTTTAATTAGAATTACTGTTAAGCAAGTTCTATATATAATAAAACTTTCAATACCCACAAGTATAAGGATTGTAACTTGTAGAATCGACAGGTATCGATCATACAAAGAACTAGCTATAATGAATTGAATCTAACTTTGTGTAAGATAATAAAATATGATAGGAGTGAAAAATAATAACAAAAATTGTAGCAATCAAATAACAAATTTCAAATGAATTGCCAAAATTAAGGAAGGATGATCAATTATAAATGAATAATTTTTTTTTCTTTTTCGGATCACTTAACGATTACTGATTCAATTATGTATCAATCCTAAATTTTCGAAGAGTTTGATTACTCCCTTCTCAAAACCTCGCCAATTAACCTAAATTAAATCTTAAAATTCTAGAATTGTAGTATCTCAATTCACAACTCTTTACCTAACGTTTTCAGTTAGTTTTGAAGTTATCTATTGAATAATTAAGTTCTCTTGTAACATATTAATTCACCAACTCTTGTTGCCCAAATTAATCATATTTTTTTTTACTCACTCTCTTGATTTATGAACAAAATATGAACATGCACCATTAACACAACTAATAAATTGTATTGAATCAATAACTATTGTCATAAAACAACTTAAGAACAAACTCTAATATGAAAATTTAGAGTATCATAAACGTATAATACATCTGGAAATTCAGTTTATACTTCAAGTAATACAAAAATAACAAAAGAGAAAGAAAGATAAACCATATTTAGAGCTTGATCTAGAAAATTGGAAATCTAGACATCCTTCTCAATCTTCCTTGTCTAATCCATTTGTATCATTTGATGAAAAGTTTTGCTATTTTCAAAGATTAGTAAGATTTATTTATCAAAACACAACTTTTTAATTTTCTTTAATGTTACCTAGTCTTTTGATGTAAAGACAAACATCTTGTCATGAATGTCTCTCAGTTACTCAACTAGGCTACGTTTTATTAATTAGCTTGGTTGGAATGTCATTATAGCCTTTTGACGTGAAGAGAAACATTTTATCGTGAATGCCCCTAGTTACTCAATTATATTACATTTTTAGCCAGCTACTAACTTTATTCTTTTAAAGGGGCTAGTAGAATAGTTATTTATTTAACACACTTTTTTATTTATATAGCGTACCTCATTTCTTTTTAGCCAATCATCCTCATGAAATGTTACTAATGACGCTAACTAATTCAATTGACTTATAATGATAAGTGTATATAGAAAATTTCCTAAAGTGAACAAATTAACGTCATGTCCTAATTAATATGCATATTTAACCAAAGTAATTAAACATGAAATTCACAAGCCAATATGCCTTTTACAAATTCAATGACTATGTTCAAAGTTAAACTACTTCCATTAAGTTATTGCCATTGACACATTTACATAATTCATACATATGCAACATGTATTCACACCATGTCAATCTAATCAAAAACTAACAATATGGTATGTAAAATTCACATACATGTCATGTCAATGCAAAATCCTCCTTAAACTTAGATAACACATTTTCCTCAATGTAAGAAAAACAAACAATATATAAATGAAAATAACAAGAAAAGAAATAGCAAAAAGAAAGGGTAGGAGCTTGAAATTAAGGATATCGAGGTGGTGATGATATTGGAGCTGGAACTTGGAGATTCTTTTGGTCATGAAATTCTAACAATTCACTCCCTACAAAATAAAAATAAAAAATAAAAATACCAATAGAAGAAAACAAAAACTTTTCTTAATTTTTAGGTTGTCTCCCAAGTAGCGCTGAGTTAGCGTCATTATCTTGACGTGCTCTTCACGTTTATGCTCATCTTGTAAGTGCAAGTCGACTTGTACATGGGGTAAGTCGACTTACACGTATTCAGTACCGATAAGTCGACTTGTACATGGGGTAAGTCGACTTATGCAAGGACGGTACTGTTTATATTGTGCCCTAAAGGCAATCCCCTTTAGCGCGTTTTATTCA
>JANITW010000004.1:44744364-44755070 GCA_027564335.1 Erythroxylum williamsii | reverse complement strand
ATAAATATATGTAGATATATTTATTGGGCTAGATTGAATTAAATTGTTGGGCTTTTATTATATGAGATATAATGGGCGAAACTTATTGGGGCATCAATGAGATTAGGGTTTCTCTATAAATAGAGAAGCTTAGGTCTCATTAGAATGAGGAGACACAATTGTCACGAAACCCTAGCAACCATTCGAGAGGAAAATCGTGCGGCGTTCGGAAAGAGTTTCAGGACGTGCTAGCACACCACAGCCGCAGCCCGGATCGTGCATACTTGTGTGGATACCTGTAGAAGGCATTTGCGTTTGCAGTGTCTTGGAATCCGAAAAAGAAGCAACCTATCCATGGCAATAAGGTATTTTCGTACATCCTTGGTATTTTCGATTATACATCATGTTGTTATATAGTCTTTTCCGCAGTGTATTGTGAATACTCAGACCGTACGCGATCCAACATATGGAATTTTGAGATATCAATGCAAAATCTGATGTTAAGAATAGAGCGGGGCAGGTTAGTTCGAACTCGACACTACTGCATCAAGAGGAGGAACCAACCAGTGATGTGTTAAGAAGTGAAGAGAAAGTCGGATGGGAGAAGGTACTTGAAGAAATTTCAAACACTAACAAAGCTATTGCAGATAATGCCAAGTTGTTGAAGGAGATAAAAAATAAGTAAGGACTCTGGGAGCAACTAGTGCATGCTTTCTTGGATAAGTACTTGCCTCTCACAAAAGGTCTTTTATTAGTGCTTTTTTGGTGTTTATTAAGGGTCATACAAGAATTAGTGGATAGTTCTCATCCTCTACAACATCTAATACAATGAAATCCATATGAATAATGAGTTTGTCCACCTTATGTTAACATCTTCTACTACATCAAACAATTTCTTTATGAATCGATCTACCAAATGAATAGGCATTGAAGTGAGTTTCACATTGCCAAGCTCCAACTTTCTAAATGTCGGCAAAGGCATAAGGTTTATAGTTGCGCCTAAGTTACGTAAGCATTTTGCAAATTCTAACTCACCAACCACACAGGGTATTGTGAAGCTTCCATGATCCTTCAACTTAAAAGGCATATGAATGGTGATAATAGAGCTGAAACTTTAGGTTAGTTCTGCATTCTAATTCTCTTTCCAAGTCTACTTCTTTGCTAACATGTCCTTTAGGAATTTGGTGTATTTGGGCATGTGTTCTAATGTCTCAACAAAGATAAATTGATTTGCAAGGTCTTTAATTTCTCCACAAACTTTGCAAATTATTAATCTAGTTTTTCTGTTGTAATCATTGAGGGTATGGAATCTTAGGTGGATATAGTAGAGGGGCAATATAAGGAGGGTACGCACTTATGCTTACATCCTTCTTCTTCATTTCTTGGTCTTCTTCTAGGTGGGTTTCAAATCATTTATCCACTGGTTGCTCAAGTTTTTCCCCATTTATAAGTGTGATTGCTTTGAGTTGTTCTCTTGGATTTGCTTCAATATTACTTAGGAGACTCCCCACACTTCTTGTTAACAATGTGTTTACCAGTTGACTCATTTAGACCTCTAAATTATGAATGGAAAAGGCATGATTTTAATGACCTGCTCAAACTTCTCTTCCAATCTCTTATGATCTTTATCCATATTTATGAGCTTGTCTAAAATTTTGTCCATCTTAGAGTCCGTAGAATTGAGTTTCTCCTGCATTTACTATAAGAAAAATTAGATTTAACAACAAAAATTGCCTACAGAAAATACCTTAGGCAAACAAATTTGATGACACAAATTATCAAAGGAAAGAGTTCTAGGACAATCGTCGATTAAATTTCTCAATGGAATTACAATTTCTATAAGTAAATTTCCCGATGGAATTACAATTTTGCAGTAAATTTATTGACAGAATTACAATTTTCAGGAAAATTTACCTACATAAATTGTAATTTCCCTACGGAAATAGTTTTGTAAAGAAATTTCCCTACGAAAATACAATTTTTATAGGAAAATTTCCCTATGTTACCATTTTTTTCGATAATTTTAGTTACGAATTCCATAAGGAAATTTCCCTACAATACCATTTTTTCTATCGGTAATTTTAGTTACAAAAACTCCATATGCGTATATCACCAAAAATTCCCACCTGAATCTTTTTTTGATAATCTATTGAATTTTCTATATTTAATTTCCCTAAATAATATAATCTTGATTGATAATACAATATACAAATTATCTTGATTGGTAATATAAAATAAAAATTATAATGTACAACAATAAGTATCTTGAAAATTTATGTTAATACTATAAATTAGGAATTCTTAAAAAACATAAGAGTAGTAAAAAATTAAATAAAATCCATTTAAGTATCGAAATATTATAAATCTAAACTATGCAGTTAGTGAAGGCGGATGATCTGATTGCTGCAATGAAGTGCTGCCCTTTCCCTTCAACTCATCCTCCTCATTACGAAGCTATGCTATGTACTCCATCAACAGTGGCAATTGAATTGCTAACATCTCTATCATGCTCTCAAGCTTAACGACTCTCTCATTAGATGCAGACTGCTTACTAGATACAACTATAGTAAAAGTGGAGGATTACAAATAGCATGTCTTTGCAAAAGAATCTAAGTTGAAAATCCTTCCATGGTGGTTCCTACCACCAACTACATCAAGATATGTTTGACTCTTACTAACAATTTCAGAGTTCTTACACTATTGTTCAATTTTGTTAAACAACTCAAGAATTTTGATTTATTTGTGAATTCTACAGTGTGTGCTTTGTACAGGACTTCCTTGTACTGCAATTTGAATGCATACGCAAATAAAATTCCAATTGTTTTTCACACCTATCTATGGAATGGAAATAATTAATCAACATTAGGAAGAAAATGGGAGGGATAAACAAAGTAATACTTAAGAGTATTACTATCCATTTATTGTTATTTCACCATCAAGAAAATGGGAAAAATATCATTTAGCTCTATTGCATCAAATAAAATATCATAAATGACTTCGTACCAATTTTAACCCTTAATTCTCATAAAAAAGATAAAATAGAATTGTAGAATACATTACTGACAACACATCCTAACGCTAGTCAAAATAAAATGAAAATAGAATAATAAAAATAAATTAAAGAAAACATATGGAAAATGATAAAAATGGGGAATTCGATAGGGACCAGATTCTTTGGTTCAATCTCTACCTACACCATAATTAAACATATTTCATTGATTTGTTGTTCTCAAACCTCTCCTAACAACTATTGATCGTGGGTTAATAATTATCCTGAGTTTTTCCTTAGGTTGTGTTTAATCAAGATACGATTGTTAATTAAACCTAAACACTGAATAACCTAAGATACGATCTCTAGATTTAATTAGGTAGTAGCATTACGAATTAGGAAAATCGATTAATTAAGGCACAACCATATATAATGCATCATTTAATCTAGGTTATGTTATTCCTAATGACTACAAATTATTAGTCGCTACATATGAATTTTAACATAACAATTACAAATTATATCAAAATTCTATCAATGAGTTTGCAAATAAATGATTCAATGAATGCATTAAAATCATCTTTTCATAATACCCAATGGGTTTATACACAAATAACTAAACAATAACGAGAATACGATTATCCATACACAAAATCCAAATCAATTAGCATAGGGTAGCACAATCAATTTCTAATGAGAGAAAGAAACAACAAAAATAGTGAAATACACTTCACCCGATTCGTCGGTGTTGCTATCACCTCTAAACCGGCGTCCAGAAGCTGCCCTCCATAGGTCTCCTCATGTTAGAGAGCTCACCTTCGTCTTCGTGCTCTCCCAAAGCTCTCAAAATTCCCCCTCGATTCAGTTGTATTATTTCTTTTAATTGATTTTCAATACTAAGTTGTCTGCCTAATAATTCAGATAATTGCTTAGTGATACTCATAATGTATTTTGAAGATGACTTTTTAGTTCTTGAAGTTGTTTTTTAATACCAATTAATTCATCAAATAATTGTTCTGAATTTTTGTCTATTTCTTTATTAGAAATTCCAGGAATAAAAGTCCTATTGATATATATACATAAGAGATAATTCCTTGACTTGGGTGGTTATACCAAAAGACAGCCAACTTATGTATCCATACTTGCATCAATTTTTACTAGTATTATATCTTTATCATTATAATTATATAATGTTAATAAATTCTAGCAAAGGTTTTTTTTAATATATGTTCCATTGCTGTGTCTTCATCTATCTATATGCAATGGGGTTTTGTACTACATTTAAGTTGTTACTTTTTTTCTTTCTTTAGCTCGATCTTTAAGAAATCCTTGATTAGAAATATAGTAGTCCCAGAAATTTTTAAACTTCAGTTATGTTTTTTAAAGTGTCAGGAAAATGGTGTAAGTTTTCAAAAATGTTAGGTTGTAATTTTAAAAATCCATTATGAAATTATATACCTAAATATTTGATATTTTGTTGTGCTAATTCAATTTTCTTTTTAATTAAAATTAGCCCTTTAAGTTGACATTTAATGAGAACCTCTTTTACCTTAAAATGATCTTCTTTATCTTTATTTGAAAGTATAATAATGTTATCAATATAGACTAATGTGAATTCTTCTAATCCTTCTAAATTGTTATCCATAAATCTTTGATAAATACCAGGGACTTGTTTTAATCCAAAAGGTAATACATTCCATTGGTAATGTTTCTGCAATAGACATGTAAAGGTTGATAATGGTTTGGTATCTTCATGTAGTCTTAATTGTCAATAACCTGATTTTACATCGAGTGTATTAAACCAATGATGTCCCTTTAATCTACTTATAATATAGTATTTTCTAGGTAATTTATATGCATCACCTATAGTAGCTTTATTTAATTCTTTATAGTTAATTTCCATTTTTCTTGTTCACATTTTGTTCGGAATCATTATTTACGTAAAAGGTTAGAGCTGAATGTTTACTAAGGCTTGGTGCTATTAACTATTTTTGTAATAATTCAAAACATTCATTAATAAATTCTTGTGCATCTTGCTGTGTATATAGAATATTATTCTTAATATTAATTTCCTGTGTAGGGTTTTTTAATTTTATTTAAACTAATTGATCATTAGTATTCTTTTCAGGATCTAATGGATTGTCACTATAAACTTGTTCTATTAAGGTTTTTATTTCTAAAGTAAGATTATTAAGAAGATAAAATTGTAATTGATTTAATTTTTCTTTGATAATTTTTAAAATTTTATAATAAATGATATGATATATAGAAATTTTGAGAATTATAGTTTTTTTATTTAAGGTTTTTATTTTTAGTGTTCATAAAGTTATATAATGAAAATATTGACAAAAAGGATTATATAATTTAAGAAAATTATTTTCTAAGATTAATGGTAATCTTAATTCTTATTGATAAATTAAAGGTATAATAAAAGAGTAATTTTCAATATTGATATTATTATAATAACTTACATGCCAAATAGATTTAATACTCCCATATGTTATTCTTATTTGTCAATGTTTGTTTAGTTTTTTCTAGTTTTGTAATAGTGTTTTAGATGCTATACAAATAGTAGCACCTATATCTATATAAGCATTAACATTTTTATTCTGAATAATCACTTGAATAAATGTTGTATTCAGATTCAGTTGTTGATTCTAGAGTTTGAAATTCATAACAATATAATGAAGAAATTGTTAAATCTGCTTCATGGTCTAACTCAATAGGTTCTAAATTATATTTAAATGTTGAATTTAAAATATTAATTTTTTCTTTATATTAATTTTGATTTCATTTTAGGCATTCGCTTGCATAAAGACCTTCTTCCTTACATAACCAACATTTACATGTTTTCTTATTCTGAGGACAATATTTTTTTCTTTAGTTTAGTTTGTCTATAAGCCTTTTTTCTAAAATAATTCTATAAGGTTTAAAGGAGAATTTATTGTACTTGTTTGTGGGATTTTTTACCATTTATATTTGTTATATTTATATTTTTATGTTTTCTTTGTTTTTGATAGGTAAAAGAGTCACATCCATATTGCTAAGATACTTCAAAATATTTAAAACAACATAGTTGAATATCTTTATATATATTAGTGATTTATGTAATTTTACTTCTAAACATTTTTGTGATAATACTTCTTTTACAATTGAAATAGCACCTCCGAGATTATAAGCTACTAGATTATCATGTTGTTTTATTAAAAATAATTATTCCACCGTTTTACTTATCGGATAAGGTAAATTTAAATAAATATTTGTATATACATTTCTTGTTATGTATGAGTTAATTTATAATTATATTTTTTAAATTCAGAAATGTATTATTCCAAATAACATATATCACATATTCGTATATTATTTAAATGCCATAGGGCATTTTTTCTTTCTTCATTATTTCTTGTTTATATAAAGTTATATCTTTTTCAATAAATTCTTTATAAATTTCGTTGGTAACTACATGAAAAGTTTTTATTGGTTCAATAGCATTAAGAAATTTAGTAGCATTTTTTATTTATATTTCGTTGTCTAATAAAAAGTTTAATACTATACGAATAGTTTTATAAGTAATAAAATTCCATAAAGTACTAATATTTGTTAACCCTTCAAAAAGTTTTTTCTAATTGAATGACTAATGCTAATCTGTTAGATCATTCAAGTAATAATTTTCCTGGAGATAAAATGCAGTCTAAATTAAGGATTCTATCTAGTCCTAAGGTTATATGTTTTGGTGTATATTTTGTAGGAAATTTTCGCATCTTATTGTCTTTTTTGTAATATTCAAAAAGATTTAATTCTTTTTGTTTTATAGGTTTATAATTCCAGTTATAACTAGGTTTATTTTCCCTTTTTCGTTTTTCTCCACTTTGATTTGTTTCGAGTTATTCTTCTAGTTTTGAACCTCCTAATTTTGGTTGATCCATATATATCTCTTGTTGATTTTCATCTTGATCAGTAATAGGTTTTATAAGTTTTTATTTTAAAGACTTGTTTTCGTTATTTAGTGTAAGTCTATTTACTAATAGGATAATTTCTTCCAATTGATATTTAATATTTTGTTTTATATTTTCCATCTTCTTGAAAGGTAGATTTTAACAAAATTTGAATTGTAGAAAGATGTATATAACCAATTTTATGTCTTTTTTCTTCAGAAATATTTTGTAACTGTTTATAAATTTGTTCTTGTCTGTTAAACTTATGTGAATATGTCCATTACATTGGTCTATTCTAATGGGTGTTTCATGTATAATTTTTGCATAATAAATGATGTTTTTTGTATTAATTAAGTTTTTAAAAGGATGATATGTACTATCTTGTCCATCTTTTATATTTAATTGTTTTTGTTTTACTATTGGATTTTGTTTTTCTTGTGATAACAAGATATTAATATGAAAAACACTGATAGATTCAGTTAATTCTAAAGTATCTGCTTCTAAAATATTGTTATTATTGTTATTGTTAGTATAAGATTCTTGAATCATTTTAGTCATATTGAAGTTAATTAGATTGATGAGAGATTCTTTGATGTTCTATAAGTTCATTATATTTACGGATTACGTTTTGATTATGTAGATTATAAAGATTAATTACAATTTCTAATTGTTCTTTGACAAGAATTAAACCATTATTATTTATAAAAAAATCGTAAATAGTTATATCGTCTTTCATAATACTTTTTTTTAATCTATATTCAGTGAATAAAGTTTCTAAATGAATAATTTGTGTTAATAATTAGTTATAGAGTGCATAGTTATGTATTAGAAATAATTGTGACATAAATTGACAAATAGGATAACTATTTATAAATAATGGATTTTGTAATGTTCTTAAAATTGTTTATAGAGTTGTTTCGACTCTAATCGTTCTTGATTATAGTTTTCTAAATCTCGAATTAGTATTTCTTTAAACTCATGAAGAGTAGCTTCAGAAGCATTTATTTGTTCTAAATAATTAAAAGTGTCGCTAAAAGTTCTAATAAGTTTTCTACTAAGTGAAATTTTTCTTTCAATATGTATTATTACTAGATGAATATTTTTACAAGTAGTACAAATAGACATCTTTAATAAATAAAGAGAAAAGAAGTAAAATATTGCAAAAATAAGAGAAAAGAATGGATTGAAATATATAAAAAGGATGAAAAACTAAAAACACAATTGATCATATCTTTTGTTTTTCTCTTTGCGTTCTCTTTTCTAACACCAATCTTTAGGTTGTGACTAATTGAGAGATTTGAAGAGTTTAGAAAAAAGATGATAAATAGACAAATGATTCAATGAATACATTAAAATCATCTTTTCATTATATTCAATGAATTCATACACAAATAATCGAACAATAATGAGAATACGATTATCCATACACAAAACCTAAATAAATTAACATAAGATAGCGCAATCAATTTCTAATGAGAGAAAAGCAACAAAATAATAAAATATACTTAACCCGGGTCGTCAGCATTGATGTCGCTTCCAAACTGACATTGGGAAGTTACCCCTCAAGGTGGAGAGCTCACCTTCATATTTTTGCTCTCCCAAAGTTCATCCTCGATTCAGGCCAAAATGCCTATTTATTCTTTATTTTGCTTCAGTCGAAAGTTTTTTCTCTATTGCATCTCCCTTCTTTCTTCTGCGCTACTGTTCTCTATTTGATGATTTTATGAATTATTTCCTTATCCATCTATAGTATTCATGCTTAAAGCCTACATATACACCTTTTGAAAGCATTTGTGTTTCATTTTGGTCACGGACTGCAGCATGCCTTGTCTCTTAGCCATTTACTGCATTTTCTTCTCGTCATTTTTGTCTCATTTAATTCTTAGCTGTTAATACACGTAATTGCATGCATAATCTATACAGCTCACGTTCTTTGCATTATTTCTTTTTGTCTTTTAATTTTCTTTTTCCTACTTTATGAAGACAAGTGAAAATTAATCTTTAAAAAATGACCCAAATATCGTACTTTCAGCTCACTTTAAATTCTTTGCTTCTGAATTGTGCCTAAAATCACATATGAGTCAAAGTGAGTATCTTGAGCAATTTCATGTCAATAATCATTAAGTGTTATGGAATAATTTCATAGTCAATTAAACGCTTATCAATTCCATAAATACCTTAAAAAATATATCCACTGTAAACAAAAATTCATCAAGTTATTTATTCTTCTCATGGAATGAATCATAAATATAACAACGAATATATATGCATGAGAATGACTTAAAGTCCTGCTAGCTTGCATCCAAATTTATAGAAGTATAAACAACGAGATCTCAAATCTACACATGTAGCATCAACCTAGATTTCTAGCCATGTTTTGGTAGTAGTAGCAATTACCATAAAAATAAGTAACAAAAAGATGAATAGGGATCACTAGAATTTAGGAGCACAAAACCACAATCTTAATTAATCATCTTTGACAAAGTAAGATTATGCATAAAAAAAAAAGTTGCAAATGTCACCATAAAGCACAATCCAACAAAGCTCCTAAACTCATCAGCAATGATGAAATGGCTATGCAATCTATGGGTAGACCTACTGTTGAAATGCTAAAGTATAAGAATGTATAAAAGTTAGGTTCTCAAGTTTAATTTAACCTTTAGCCTAAAAATACAATATGAGTAGTAACATATAAGAAAGAGTCACTAACCATCCTAAATAACAAAAAGCTATATTGGCAGGAAAATTGTAGCTAAATTTAGCAAAGTGAGTCAACGAAAATCTAAGCAGAACATGGAAACCAACTGAGCCAAAAGCATTGAACCCAACCATGGGATGTATTTTGATAAAGAGAATGATGCAAACACAAAAAAATTAAACCAATTAAATATAAGGGCATTCCAGTTTTCATTAAATAAACCACGTAAAACAAAACCATAAGTCTTAAACATAAGAACCTCAAACTAAAGATATATGACCATCAAACATACTCAATTTCTAACCTATACAAGGGAAAGTCATTATTGCATCAAGAACAATACCACAAAATCATAAAAGATCCAAACCAACATGCAACCTTATCTATAATATAGACTCAGTACTAACAAGAATTGTAATTTCCAGCATACAGTAACATCAAACGCAATAAATATGCACATTGAAATATCCACAATCAAAGCAAAACTACACAAAAAAGCTTGAAAGGACATAAATTCTTAGGTTTTACCCTTATGCTTCAATTATAAATAGGCAATTTCAGTTTCTCTTTGAAAGTTTTAGCAAAATAAACTAAAATGCTAAAAGCAGTGAGATGAAAATATATGGTGTGTAACATCGGTGGACTCAATAATGATGTCGGCACCAACCTGAACTAATGTTACGAATACCGTATTGGACTTGACATCAGATTAGGTTATGATAAAGTACCGTACCAGTACCGATTAATACTGGGTATCGTTTCAGATAATTTTTAAATTTATAAAATAGCTCTGAATTTTTTTAAAATTACAAAATAATTCATTGTCATATTATACAGTTGTAGTGTATAAATAATAAATTTTAAATTATTATTTTAAGAATAGTTGTAGTGTATAAATAATAAAATTTAAATTATTATTTTAAAAATAAAATATTTTTGTTAATATTTTATTAATAAATATTATATAAAATATTAAATTAAATTAAATTAAATAATTTATTTTTAATTTTTATTTAATTATAATTATTATTAGTAATAAAAATATTTATTATTATTTTAAAAACAAAAATTAAAAATTCACAATAATTATAAAAGTTGAAATAAA
>JANITW010000004.1:44616342-44634407 GCA_027564335.1 Erythroxylum williamsii | reverse complement strand
TGTTTCTGTTCCTACGATTCGATTTGCTTTCGATTCCTTCGCTTTTGATATGATTTGATTTCATGGATTTTATTTTCTCCAAGTACAAGTTTGCTCACGTTTTGCACATGTGTTTCGATTATGTTTTCAAGACTGGGTTCTAGAACGGGATCCAACGTATATGATTCTATTGTTCTAGTTGGGGTCCGATTTCCAAACTGGGACCCAACATAGGTGGTATCAAAGCAAGAAAGGATTTCCAGGAACCACGCTTTAGATGTATAATGATCTTAAGTTTATGCTGTTGGGTTTCTAAAACGGGATCTAACATTTGTGGTATCAGAGCAAGAAAGGATTTCCAGGAACTACGCTTTAGATGTATAATGATCTTAAGTTTATGCTGTTGGGTTTCGAAAACGGGATCTAACAACATGCTCATCTTGTCATTAGCCTTGGAGGACTATCGTGTTTATAACCTTATCCTTGGAGGACTTGAGGGTGACTTGAGGGTGAGTATCTATATTGCCTATCTAGAGAATGCAACCTCTACCTCCTGTGTTCTCATGTGCTTTTTTCTAACAATCCTATGAAATAATTAACCTAATTGTCTCTTCTTAAACAAAGCACTCAAGCATTTCATTGCCCAAAGTTTTGGTAATTCAAATATATCTATCCATATTCTCTTGTCTAAGTCCTTGAAATATAAGTTTGGGTGGGGCTAAAGGGATCCTTTTTCTTTTTGTCCAAATATAGTACTTTATCATTTTTTTAGCTAAGGCAGATCTATAACCCCATTATAAAGTTTGTACTCATGTCTGCTATCACTCCCTCTTCTTATTGGTTTTGCAACATCAATGCTCCCTCATCCATCTTCCTTAAATTAGCTCTAGTTGACAACTCAGATGGTACAAACATGTTTAGAGGTATCAAAATTTTATAGTCAATCTTTTAGGATAAGCAGCAATATTACAATCCCTTCAAGGTTGTCTTACTAAATCCCTTGTATATTGATTTATAGGAGCAGTATAATCCCTTCAAGGTTGTCTTATTGAATCCCTTGTATATTGGTTTATAGGTTGTTTTCTGTAGGTATGGAAATCATTACTTCATAACAATTTGGTTAGGATCCATATTTACTACTACCATTATGCAAAAATCATCACTATAAGCTAATAATTGGTATAAGGGGCCTATAATGATGTCCTTATAACTATCGAATCCTTTGCACCTAGCTCTTTATACCCTTGCATTACTAAGAAATAGTTGGATTGCAAGACCTTTCTTTTGCTTCTTGTAGTCTTTATTGTCAATATCCTCTTATCTCTTTGGATTAAATATTGTTCGCACTTAATTAAACTTTGTTTCAGACTTTTCAAACTTCAGAGTTTCATCCAACAAAATAATCTTGATTCCTAAATCAATACAGGTATGAAGAGATAAAATGTTTAGAGTTAGAGAGATGCATTATTCCATTTCTAAATATGTTTTCTCCATCTAAAAAAATTATATGACTTAGGATGTACAGTTGAGGTCGTTCCTTATTTTAAGGGAAAGCAGGGGATAAATAGTAAAGTGAGTGACAATAAGATGTTTTGAGGATTAGTTATTGTAAGGGGAGTTCGAGTGTCAATGATATAAATTAGGGGCATTAATAGTGATGCATTCTGCTTGTTCCACTGTATAGCAAATTAAAGAGCCATATGAAATATTTAAGGAATCTTTTCGAGGACAAAATTGGTGTGTATAATGAACTTCCTGTGCAAATTTGTAGTTGTCAACGGAGTGGATATATTTTTCTGCTAATTATATAAAACGTTAAATTGCAGACGTAAATTTTTCAATTACAAGGCTGCCCTCTTTCCGTACAAGTATGTTTTATTACTGGCTACATGTGCTTTGCTAAGCAAGTTGGTTCCTTGTTAAATTAAAATGGAGCATAAGATCAATATTGGTTAGATTGTTTTCCCATTATGTCAATTCAGTTATGTATGATCACGACAACTATATACGGTTTCTCACTGGGCTCAGTTGCCATCTTTAAAAAAGCTGATATGTATCAACAAATATTCGCTTATGTTTGATAAATGTTTAATGATATAATAATATAAAGAATAAGAGACGAACTACCAATTCTTCCAACCCAATGGTAATTCATTGGATTATTTATGTAGAGAAGAAATAAAGTGAAAGTGCTTCTTAAGCTTATACAGCACAAACTTGTACATATGGAACTCTTTTTAAAGTTGGTGAAACATAAATTATGTAAGTGGATGCATTAACTATAACGCTGGACTCACTAATGGAGGCACAGATATATCGATGAGTATTGTGCTGATAACATTACATAAACTTGTTTAGGACATTCTTAACCACATAATCGGAAATAATTTGATTGGTTCTCTGGGTAGGATGGAAAGAATCCCAGAAGACATACTTGTCTGCATTTGTGCAGGTAAATGGGCTTTCCCGGTTGCATGCATAACCCATCTCAAACATCCCCGTCGCACAACATGCCATGCCAGCAACCTCAAATCCTGCCACCCAAGAAAGCAAACGTTTTTAGCATACAAGTGTTAGATTATCCAAATTTTACATTATCTATCCTGTATCTAACTTTTTGCAAACTTAACAAAGCATTTTATATTGATATTTTTACAAAAAATGATGCTGACTAAAAATATTCAGAAATATAACTATTATAATTAAGTTATCATAAACCTTTTTTTTAATGAAAGGATATATATATATATAGTTTACTAAACTTTCTAGTACTATTATGTGCCATTGTATGTACATCAAAGTAATTCAAAATAAATAGAGATGAAGAGAAGCTTGGTGAAAAATAAGGGCAGCAGCTCTATACAAAAGGGGAAAGCTTCATATTTGCGCAATGTCGACATAGAGATGTGACACATATTACTATAAACTTGAAAATGTTGAAACAATTTAAATATAGCAATAGAGTAAGAACATCTACCTTAGGTTAGATAAGATTCTCACCGAATAGACTATAATGTTTGTTGCCTATTAAGGCCAACAAAGTATATATATTGCCTCGTTAATTTTTTATACGAATTCTGTTTATAGAAAAAAAAAATCCTTTATGCAGCCAATATTATGTCTAATCTTCTTGTCTAGTAAAATTCATTGAAGCATGTAACCCAAAAGAAAAGAAAAAAAAAATCATTGAAGTGAGCCAGCCAGCCTTGTTTCAATTAATGTTGTTAACCCTAATATACTTACTTTCTGGTGGGGATCATTAAAAATTGTACGTTGTTTTGTTGAAAAGTCTTTAAGTGTGAGACACACCTTAAGCCGTGAAAGTCATTAAAACACCTCCCATATGGATATAGATATTTTTTCTTCGTCAGTTACTCACCATACTTTGACGGCCTGTTTATGATATGCATGAGAATATCATAAGGATTTGAGAAAACTAGCTTTATCCCAGGAAGCTCCGAGCTAAGCTTCCCAACCACAGAACTTAGCTTTCCATTGAACTCCACAGCGACGACGTTGTAGCTCTCCACGCAATTTCGACCAATCATCATGTTTCGATTTCTCTCCAACGGCATACAGCCCATTGGAGGGAGACCACCGAGGGATATTTTGCGAGCACCAAGACCGTAAATTTCCTTGACGAAATTTTCGGCAATTCCTGCAAGAAAGTCTTGATACTGACTGATGGTGTATTGGGAAGATCGACCTGGAAGAGCGTAGTAGTTCTCGAGGAAATCGTTTGTTCCTATGCTTATCATGTGAAGAGCTTCAGTTATAACTTGGTTTGCTTGGGTTTCTCCAAGATAGGATCTCATTCTGTTCCTGTAGTCCTTGTAGTACTCGACTTCCTTCCACAGAGGAATCACAGACTGCAAGGGACAAAACACTGGTGGCATGAGACTGACAAATTGTCCTTTCAGAGATATTCAACTGCGCATGTAATTAAGCCATGATGGATGCAGCACTTCCTGATCTTAGTACAACAACAGCCACTGGATCTTACTACTACAACATTAACAACAACCAGCAAAAATCCCAATAATAATTCTTGATCTTAGTAAAATTTTTAACTTTACTGGAAAGGGAAAGGTGAATAGTTGAGGCTTGTCGAATTTGTGGCTATACATGCTTTGTTAGTCTTGGGGAAAACAACTGTTTGCCCCTGAATATGTTTAAGTACTGGAGTAAAGTATCATGACATTCGTTATATTTTGCTTCAAATACTGTACATATATTTATGTATCGGAAAATTAAAAACAAGCATAACAAATAATGAACTCTTTTTGGTTATTATGTGGCTTTATCCCTTTGCATGAGATTTTTATATGCGACTACTGTGCCAATAATGTGTTCAATAGACTTATCATACAATGAAAAAAAGAAAACAAATCAAGTAGTCAAAGCATATAATATATATACACAATGATGATTTTTTTGTGGACATCATGTACACTTTCACTATCTTCTGTTCTCTTAAATAAAGAATACGGGGTAGGCTGTAACCACACACAAACATTCCAATCATCAGTAGAAGTAGAGTTTTAATAAAAGGATAAACAATCCTTGTGCATATGTGTATGCATATATGTGTGTGTGTGTCTACTTACAAAGAGATGAAATAATTTTCCAAAAAGAAAAAAGATTGGGCTCGATAATTAATGGAGGACTTACAAGCACATCAGAGGTGGCATTGTCATAGCCGGTACCAGCAGAAGCAAAAGTAACTCCAACAGCGAAATCCGAGATGTTATAAGCAGGATCCAAGTAAGCGGGTATAGTTGGCTTCAGCCCCAAAGCCTCTGAGATGAAATCTGATGCTATTCGGCCATTGGAGAACCTTCCCGTTGCCCTCCCTCCAGCGAAGTCTCGGCCATATGGTTCAAAGTTACTCCTAGCAACAGTTGGTATGTAATTGTTGTTACCAGCATCTACAGAGGAGTCTCCGAAAACGATGATCGCAGGAATTTTGGCATGAGCATTTCTCGTAGATAGTATCAGAACTTGGACAAACAATATTACTAACCATGTAGTAGTAGAGCGCAATTTTGCCATTTAGTTCTCTCGTGTTTGTTTGCTGCTTGTGTCCGTGTTCAGTGCCACCTTAATGTTTCAACATATAAATAGACGACGGCAGATATTAAATGGGAAGTTCGATTTTGGAATAAATTGGCAGAGGAAGGTCGTTGGTAGCTTTAATTGCGACGACAGATGGAGAGTACAATTTAAAACGAATTGCCATAAGGGCCACCGGGTTGAATTGCATGGTTAGAAATGGGCTTATAGAAGATTTTTTTTTAATGGAGTCGCAAATTAGTATCCAAGTCTATTCAAGTTTATTTGGTTAATAACGTGTACTATCAGACCTTTAGATCCCACTTCTCTGCGAGATTTTAGATTAATTGTGATGATGATAATGAAATGAGTAGTTGTCAGATATAATTTCATAACCTAATCAACTACTTCGAACCATAATGAACAAGTAAAGGACTACTAATACAAACCCTCCACAAAAAAATTTTTTCAGTTGAAATAAATCAAACTATATTATGTTTTTGTCATGGATTCTTAATATTTTTTATACTTAATCTAGTGCTGAAATTCTATAGTCCTCCTAACGGGGTTAATATATTTATGTAACAAAATTTTAGTAAGGAAACAAAGAAGTTATTTAATAAAATTTAATAATTTGAATTAAAATTGTTATTAAAAATATTTTTTTGAAAATTTAAATAATTTTATTGACTAAATCTTAGTTTCAAAACTAATATGATGGGATAAAACATAGCTTTAAGTCTTCACCTGAAACAGGAGCACAATATAGCCAAACAAAATAAAATTACAAATTGCAATAGACTGATTTTCATTTAAATGCTTGCAAGTTGATATGTTTTGTGAGCAATTAGAATTTCCTTAATTTACATATGATCTTATTGAGAGTTTATGCTTATTGATAGAGACAAGACTTTGCAACATGGAGTTCTTTTCTTTCCCTATGGTGAAGATATAACAATTCATTGTTGTCCTAAATAAGTGTCCATTTTGTCTTGTGCTCTTACAAGTATCACTAGCCTATCTAATTATGTTCAACCAATCCCTTTTCTCCATAAAATTTATTTAGTAGATGTTAAAATCTAGCCAAAACAGGCTTTGAGTGTGAGCATTGAAAGAGCAAATGAGCAATGGATTCAGAGGAGGACTTTTAAAAGAGGTGTATTAGATCCTAACTTTCAATGTACCTATAATCAGTTTTTAGCCTTTGTTTAGTAACTAACCAACAAATAAGAGAAGCCTTTAAAATTATTGTTTTGGCCTATATTAGATCATACATAATACTTTTTATGATTGATTCTTGAATATCTTGTATAAAAAAGAGTTAGAAGATTTTTATGAGGAACTCTCCATCCTATCATCCTATCTTCCTCTAGGGAGTTAGGGTTATAAAAGGGGAAATTATTAATGACGCAATTTGAACCTTGAATTAACAATCCTAACCACTTCTTTAAACGATAACTTTTACCTTTGCATTCTGTGGAATACTTAAGTGCAGATGGTTTAGGTCCCCTTTTTTGTATAATGGACATATGTTTGACCAATTGTTAAACTAGAACTTTTGCCATTTCCAATTTGACACTTAATAAAGTAAATCACTCATCTTAAACAATTGAATCAAACTCCATAATTGATCCCTGGAAAATTTTACTTGCAAAAACTGATATACTAAAGATAATATGCATGCATCCATTTTGTCCACAAAGCTTCATTATCATTAAGCAATCTCTAAGTTCTTTCGATTATTGGAATTGATTGTTGTACCTTTAGAGAAATTAATCAAAGTCACCCTTTCTATCTGGGTAAATACAAATCTCCTCATTTTACCTTTTCTCCTTCATAATCCTCACCTTTTTACTAACCATAAAAAGTTCTTTACATATGTTATGATTTCCTTTATTATATGTATTCAAAGGAATATGTGGACACACCAATGAACACATATATTCCTTATGATTGATGAGATAAGATGCAATCTACCTTCTTTGGAGATATTTTTTTTTTCCTGTTATGAATTGGTCTTAATCCTAAAAGGATTTATAACAAAATGCATTATGAGAATCCTAGCTTCTTTATTGATATAGGCACTTTAAGCTATTTAAAATGGGCATTATGAGATGTCAAACTATTAATAAAACAAAGATTATAAGAGTTTCTGACATCAATAAATATGTAAAGTTTGCTATTTTGCGTGTTAACTTTCAACCTATATATGTTAGAGATTAACCTAAGAAATTCATTAAAACATAAAGGGAATGTGAGTCAAATCCAAAATATATTATGAGATCATTAACAAAAGCGAAATGATTTATAATCATCTCCTTATATATGTGATGATAAATAAATCTATTACCCATTTCAATGTTTTATAGAATTATCCTCGTGATAGCTTTGTCTAATTCCTTTAGGCCCTAAAATTATCGTGATAGCTTTGTCTAATTCCTTTAGGCCCTAAAATTATCTTAGGAGGAGCTTCATTAACCAAAGAAATAAATTCAGTAGTTAAAACAAAACCAAATTCCATTTAATGAACAAGGAGGGGAACCAGAAAACCTATAAGCATTTGTTAATGTAATCCCATTTAAGGGTATCAAATGCTTCAAAGATGTCAATCTTCATTGAGCAACTCTTGATTGATGATCTTTTATCATAATCTTTGAAAAGTTCATACACCTTGAGGATATTGTCCCCAATTAGTTTTCGAGAGATGAATGCCACTTAAGTATGATTTATGATGCACTTGACAAACTCATTCAATTTTATTGCCATGATCTTTAAAATTACTTTATATACTGTGTAAAATAGGAAGAAAAGGAGAAAATCATTCATAGAATATGGATTTCTAGTTTTAAAGATCAAGCAAATACGTGCTATATTAAGTTCCTTCATATTTCTACTTACATAAAATTATGGCATTGTTTCCACCTAGAGTTTCCCAATAATATGCCAAATAGATTGGAAAAAATGGGCATTAAATCCATCTGGACTAAGAGACTTGCTAGGATTCAATCTAAATAATGCACCTTTTACCTCCTCTTTAATTAAAAGACTTATGAATTCATTTATCATCCCATATTGTTTTAAATGACAATTCATGGATTTACTTTTGAGTATTCTGAGTTATGACATTTCACCAATAGATTCTTGTAATTGCTCAATACAATCTCTTCTATTTTCCTTTTGTCTCTACATATATTGCCCCTACCATCATCAAGAGATACTATTTTGTCTCTATTCCTCTTAAAAAAGATAACATTATGGAAAATTTTAGTTATAGACCCCTTCTTTGCGTCATTCTATCTTTGCCCTCTACCATAACATGGAGCTATGTCCTAATAAAGCAACTTAATAATCACTCAGAATTTTAGTCTCCAATTCCCTAAGCTATTGATGGTGATGTTCCCTTGTACCTCTCAAAATGAAGTTTTATGAGTGATTCTTTGGCTTTTGAAGCATTAATGTTATGTCATAACAGTTCCTAATCTGGACTTCCTTTATACGTTGTCTAACTCTAAAAAAATTCCTCACTAACTAGAAAGCCTTGTAGCCTTTGATTTTTTTTCCCTTACCCATCTTTGACTGCTTCTTCAAATCCACTCAACCTCGAGAGGTAACTGAAAAACCTAAAGGGACTTTTGGTGTTTAGGTTAGGATTTAACTTTTTTATTTCCACCATTAAATAGCCTGAACAAAGTGAAGATCCCAAGAAAGCATAGGAACTAGGGAATTGCCATAACTAATCTCCATTTATAAGAGCCCTGTTAAGCCTTTTCTAGATAAACTAGTCCTCCTACTACTTTTTTTTTCAAATATTATAAAGTTCACCTACAAATCCTAAATCTAGAACTCCAGTCTACTCAACCATTTGTCCTAGATCATTGTTGACAACCTTTTAATTCACCTTTATACCTTCTACTTTATGAGAGTTCAATATACAGTTCATAGCTCCTATGATGAATCTATTTAATGTTCTATATATACCTCTTAAATTTGCTCATAACTTTAATTTATGATAACCAAATTTGGATGCATATATAATTGAAATCATAAAAGGTTTTAATAGCCATTCCACATTACAGGTGAAATGAACAAGTTGATCAGTTATAATTAAGTTAGAGATTTACACCTAAAGTGTGTTATAGGCCATCAAAATTATCTCGTTGTATTTACATATGCAATTTAAAAAGCAAGACCAATGAGTTTCCAAAAACCTCAAGTTATCCTACACATTTTTTACTTTTATTTTGTTTCTAATAGCCCTATAACCAAGGGCTTTTTTTTCCCTCGCAACGTCCTTGAGAGTTTAAAGCATTAGAGAGTTATTTAACCCTCTTACTTTCCATAACAATATTGTAATTTTTTTTCTCTAAGTCTTCTCCTACTTAACCTTTTTCTAGAAGAATTCCCTACATATATGAAATTTTTCACTAAGGCATTTAGATTCAAGTTTGGTTTTTAAGATGTATGAGACATATCCTAATGATGTTTATTTTATGTTCCAGAATCAATAAATATATTAGATTGCTCACCTTGCTTCTCATTGGATACCCATTATGGTAGTTTCTTCTCTCTTTCTTTTCAATCTCTAAATCTTGTCTTTTAGTTGGAGTGTCTTCCTCAAATATTTCATTAGTGGTCCCTACCTTGTGATGCAATACCTTTAGGATCAGTTATAGCTCCCAAATCCAATTCCACCATAAGAGGTGCTTCATTCTTCATTTTTGGTCCTTCCTATCTAAGATTTTGGTGACCTTATGTAATAGCTCTAGGGAGTTTTGATCATGTGAATTGTCTTTTTTAGTAACAATCATCAACTCATTGTAATTCCTAATAGTAAATATCCTGGGCTTTCAATTGCATGAAATTGGGTATCTATTTTTTGTCATTTCCTCAAAACTTTTGAGGAGTTGAAGCTAGAATCCTTCCAATATTTCTCTATTACTTATGCTTCTTCTAATTTCTTCTCATTTTTAATATCCCTTTCACAGGATATCATAAAGATACATATTTCACCTTAAGAGATTTCTTTTGGAATCTTCCAATGCTCATAATCTTAAGAAGGCCCTTTTTAATGCCCATTTTTCCTAAAAACCATGGCCCTTAATAAAGAACCTAGTGAGTAATGATGTGTTAGAGTTCGTCAGTCATATAAAGCACTTAAAGGAGATAATAAAACAATTGTAATTGTTGTTCCTGAGGTTTATTCCTCTAATTCTTTTAAAGGTTTCATGCTTGTTTTTTGATTGTAATATAATATATAAAGTCCTTTCTAAGTTACTCTCTAATGGGCTTAAGATTGTTTTAACTCATTACATAGACTCCTCTCTAAGAGCTTTCATTAAAGGAAGATAAACAGGGGAAATATCCTTCTAACATAACAATTCTTCAAATGTTATAACAGAAAGAACTTAGGGGAAGATTTTTATTTTAAAATAGAATTCTATAAAACCTTTGACATTATATAATGGAGATTTAGTCTAAGCTTATTGAGAGCTTTTAGTTTCCCGATCACTTATATTAACTAGATTTAACAATGTATCTAACTTTCCCATATTATATCATTGTCAATGGGGAATCAACATAAGTGATAAAGAGTGCTAGATGTATGAGACAAGGTGACCCCTTGTATCCATACTTGTTCACTTTGGGAATGGAAGTTCTAAATAGGTTAATTAAGCTAGTGATTGCTATTGTGTGTATTTTATGTTGATTTTGCTTGCATTCATATCTTGATTGGTTACAAATCGTTGAGTTTTGTTCAAATGTGAGATAAATTGAGTGGAAATGGTGTGAATACTGCATAAATGTTAATGGGATTATCTTGTGAATTTTACATTAAAAATTAAAAGAATTATGCATGAAAGATTGAAATGGGACTTGACTTTTGCATGGAATTATTTAATTAACCAGGTATATTTTCACACCTGCGACCACCTTATGCACCCTAGTGACTACTCCTTTGCCCTCACTTTGAGTTTGACACATGCAAGTTTTGACGACGTAACAACTCCACAACCCTAAACTTAGACTCGTGCTATAAACAGAAAAGGAAGGAGAAAAAAAAGAAGGCTGGAACTAATAGCTAAAAAGGGGGGCTCGACAAAGAACGAAGGGGAGAGGAGGTGGAGAAGAGAGGCGAAGAAATAGAGTGGGCTGAGAAGGGAAAAAGAAAAAGAGATACAGAGAGGTGGAAGCAGGTCAGCAGTCGAGCATCTAAGTGAGAATTAGGTAGAGATAAAAGCCAAGAGCCAATGCAAAAAGCTTGAGAGTGGCAGGAGATCACCGCAATTCCCTTATTTGAACACCTGTTTGCTCATTTTGTTTATTATTTCTCTATTGTTTTATCGAACTTACTCCTCTCTAATTGATAGATTCAAACTCTGTTAACTTTTTTGATAGTTCATTTTGGTTATTCACTTAGTTTATTGCTTTAATACTTCTCTTATACTAATAAAGATGAGATTAAAATATATGAAGATGATTAATCTTGTTTATTCCATGATGGGTTGTTCTCTTTTTCTTGAGGATTGGTATAGCTATTTTTGTCAAATATGTATGATTAAAGGACTGTGTTGTTGTCTTATGTTCGCTATAATATTTGAATTGAATGGACGTAAACACATAACCAAACTTTGCATCATTTTGGTATTAAACTAAGGATTGAGAGAAGAAGTTGGAACAAGGAACTATAGATGCTTAGGTTGAGAATTAGAAATATATTAGCTTAAGTGGAAATTATTAGTAATGTTTAATAATTAATTTATATGATAAAATTGTCAAATATGAAAGTTAGATTAGTTTTCTATTTGAATTGATTTTAGAACCCAATTGGTAATTTTAGTAAGATAATTATTCAATAATTTCCTTTTAGTCATACATAGGAAATTAAATTAGTGAAATTAATTCTCAAGAGTTTCCTACTTCGATTAATATATCCGTTTTTGCTTCCGGTTGAATCAGTTTACTTTTCAGTTTAATTTTGTGATTTTCTTTAAAGCCTTCAATTAAAAAATTGCGATAGAATGTTTAAGATTGCATTTGTTTTTTTCAAGATTATTTTAAGTGAACGAATTTCAGCTTCCTAAGAGATGGCCATGTGTAATTAACTATACCTACCTCGTATACTTATGAGTAAGATAGCCTAGGTGTTTTTAAAACTTATTTTGGGCACAACAATTACTCATGAAAGCAGTTTTAAATTCCATTCCAAATGTAAAAGGATGGGGATTATAAACTAATCTTTTACTAATGACCTCATACTCTTTTCCAAAGTTGATCTGAAGGATCTAACGACAACTTTGGGAAAATTCAAGGACATCTCAGGGATGACTATTAAAAAGAATAAAAGCTTTATAATCCTCTCATTAAGGGCACATCATATAGCCAATTATCTCTATATAATTACTATTCTAAAAGTTATAAAGCCTCCAATAACTTATTTTGTCATTCCTATTTCAGTAAAGAGACCATCATAAGATGATGTCTAACCATTATTTATGGTCTAATTACTCACTATCTTTTGTAGGTAGGATTCAACTATTAAACTCTATGATTAACCACCTCCATATATACTAGTTTGCATATCTTTTCTTTCCTAAATATCTCATTAAGACTTTAGACAAAATAATGAGACAATTCTTATGGTTTATGGACAACTCCAAGTAAGCATACCAAAGCAAGATGAGAGGCTATGTATAAAATCTATTTGAGACATTAATAGGACTCTACTCATCAAGAAAATATGGAGTATATTTAAGGATAAAAAGGCTTTATGGATCAAATGGTTTCATGAATATCACGTATACAACACCAGCTTCTTATGTCTACAATCATATTGTAACACTTTATGATCCTTGGTGAATTTAATTGGATTCTTAATGCTTGCTAGAGGTCCCTAGATCAACTTCTTTACTTCCTTTAACTTCTGATTTCTCTTAAGTTGGTGTTTAACCTTCATCTACTACCATTTCAGTATTTCTCTCATTTACAATTCCTTAATTTAGATTAATATAATTTCCATTTGTGACTTCTTCATTCACTTTGTTCCCACTCAATAGCTCTATATAGTGACCATTTGCAAATCTATTGCTTATTGCTCTCCATTATCCTTTACTCTTTTAAAGATGATTTTTATTGGTAAGCAACCTTGATAGCATCTCTAAAGATTTTATCTCCTTCTCCACATCTCAGGATGGGGATGGTATCTAGAAGTTCTTTCCTAGTTTTAACACTCACATATAGTCTCATATACTCTGCTCTACTTCTCTAAGTAATAGTTTCATCCATAATTATAGGCTTGCCTATAATGCTCTAACATACTAAGTCCCTTAGTGGAATAAAATTAAAGGGACATTTGTGTGCCTGATATCCTTAAAGTTAGATACCTGACTTATAGATTTATTATAAGAGAGGTCTATTTAGAATATGCCAAGGTCTAACACCTATGATGTCCTTTAAGTAGTTAGTAAACTCAAATTTGAACAAATTGAAATTTTTCCTCTAATAAAAGTACCTTCTTAATTTAACTACATTTCCATAGTTTTAGAGCACACATTTTAATGGTAGGGAAAGTAGGTTGTTTTCCCATAAAGAAGCCTACAAGAGTTGTTTCCTAACACCTTGCACCATCCTTGAGAATCTAAATATACTAAGGCTCTCCCTTCAAGTGTCTTAAGTGGACAATACTATAAAGGAATGCCATTGTTTTCCCCAACCACTTGTCAAAAATTAAGTATGGGATTGAGACTCTTAGAGTTGTTTGCCATTGGATTTACACCATTGTCAGTTCCGATAAAGTTGGAATGAGCATCCTCCTATAAGGAAGCAACTAAGTGGGAGATGTTCTTAGAGGTAAAGCTAGAGGAGAGGGGTGTAAAGCCCAATTCATCCATTTAAAGCCCAATTCATCCATTACCTTGGATGTTGCGGTACAAATACTAAGGGTCTTAAGTTGAAAGAGGCAAAAAATACAAGATGGAAGGTAACTTTCCCAAAAAGTTCTTCCGTAAACAGTAACTTATAAGGGAGGTGGGGAAGACTATCCAAGGAAAGGAAAAAAAATCCCTTCTAGCTAAATAAAAGTAGCATGTTTAAAGAAGAGGCCAAACAAAGTGTAAGTGAGTTGCTAAAAGGGAAACTAGCAACAAAATGAGTAGAGGCAAGAAACAATGTAAACAGAGAATAGAAGAGGGAAGGAGAGCTAGATAGAGAGAGGGCGGAGAAAGAGAGCGATTTAAAAAGATTGGGTAATGTATATACTTTAAAAATTAATTGTGTTTCTAATAAGAATTCAAGTTAGGGGTAGGTAATATATATACTTAAAACTTTGTTGTTATGTTTTTATGATTTTTTAATGAATCTTAAACTAATTTTGAAAGAGTTTTAAGATCACTTAATCATTAATGATTCATCCTTAAGTTGCTTTATTATTATGTTTTCTTTTATAATATTTTAATGAGACTTAAGCTAATTTTGAAAGAGTTTAAGATCACTTAATCATTAATAATTCATTCTTAAGTTGATTAGAACCCTAGCGGATTAAAGAGAGCATAACAGGTGTTTGTTGAATTGTAATTTATTGTTGAGCATGCAATTAGTTTTAGTGAATTTCTAATGGTGTGGTTTGTCTTCTTTGTTAGTAAGATGCTTAATGGTTCCTTTTGAATCGAGAAAAAGAAAGACAATGTATAAAAACTCGTTTTGACCTTGTTAAAGAAGATGATAATGCAAAAGAATCACATAAAATATAGCAAATTAACATAGGCTAGAATTGATATTCAAACTACTATAAAATTTATTTGTGTAATATCTCCTTTAATCCTTTTACATTTATTGTGCTTGCTAGCAATTTTCATGCATTGAATTGTTCATTCTTTTCCATCATTTAACCTTAGCCAATTCATTCATAACTTTGAAAAAACTTTAAAATTTACAAACAATCAATTAACCCCCTTTTGATATGCGAACACATCTATGCTAATCAGCAACAACACACTCTATTGTTAGACATGCAGATTCAATGGCATTTTTAATTTATTGTGACACTTTTAGCTAATTTTTTTGCTTCTTGATTTACTATTTTCTGTAATATGTAGATGAGTCTAACTGTCGTGAACTTATTGTAATGTATGTAATAGTTTCAGCTACAGTAATATATACATTTGGTTTTCCCAAAAAAAAAAACAAAACCCCTTTTGATGTCACATAGAGCCCAACGTTCACTAGCTAAATTCTAGGAAATATAGTAGTTAGAGTAAGACATTCTTCTCATTCAACAAATTTTAATAATTCATATGAATCTAATAAAAAAACTTTATTAGTTTGGTTATTCGAGAAATATGTTAGTTACATGATAAATATTGACTTGATATTAGTTATAATTTATGAAAATGAGCGAAATTCAATTGTTTAAATGATTTTGAATTGAATATTCTTTGAACTATCTAATATATTGGACTTGCAAATCAAAATTTATTATTTGTTAATAAATTAAAAAAAGGAACCAAAAGCGAAATTTGACCTAAACTGCATAGTAGTTCAATGCGAAAATAATTGAATACATCAATCGGTCTTTATTGTGACCTGTTTTCCGTGCATCTCAGGAAAAGTGATAGGAAACCATGAGATCTACAAGTCAACAATGTGGGCTTTGGAGCAAGGCCTTGCTCTAATCACCAGAGCCATTTCTTTTTCATGAAATTGTTATTACGTATGTACGGAAATCAGATCACTCGGATTCTTACTTTATTTTATCGTATCACCTAGTTGAAAGAACAATGTGAAACCTAGAAGAAGACCTTGACCATCTTATTTTTTTCCTTACATTAATTAAACTAATATTTATATGCACATTATTTGAAAGAATTATATTTTATTATAATTGACTAATCCCTTAACATTCTTTTTTTTTAGAAAGTCGTATACAATATTTACAATGTTCTTTTGAATTATTTATGTTTAACCTAATTTTATTTTTATATTTAACTATTGTATCAAATCTGGTTCAACTAACTTAAATTTAATTACTTTAGGGATCCATATTTTTAAGCGTTGATTATTAAACAAAATTAAAACCTTTTAGAATAAAAACAAATATATTTCAATTAGCCAACAATATGGGGAAGCCATTAAATATGTAATAACTAGGCGGCTGTCACGTGGCAATGGTACGTGGAGTCAGTATTACAAGGCAAAGCAATTTTAACCATTAAAAGACCCATCACCACTACTGGCACCGAAAGTCGTTAGTAGCATTGAGAGGAAAGAGATCGATAAGAGAGTTAATGCTCAACAGATGTGGTTGCAACCACACATAAAAGGGCAGACCAGATTATTGCTCGAAGAATCCAAAGGCATTAATTGACGGCTTTCTAACAGAATCGGAGGCGATGGGTCTCAACGATAATAATATTATTAATTCCTAAGCATATGTCTTGTTCTTAATAGTCATCCTTTTGCATTGCGTACACGCACCGTTTCCTCATTTATAATTGGCCACATTTTCAGAACAAACGAACTATAATCCATAAAACCAAGTTACAAATTGAAAAACTTCTTGTTCAAACTTCTTGAGAATTTAAAATAAATATTAGAAAAGTAAAGAAGCAATGTTCAGGCTAGTCACTTAGGGAGAATGTTTTGTTTTTCTCAACTATTATTGAATTGGAAAATTATTGGTTAAGATGGAATGATATTTTATAAATATTTTACAAATGTCATCAATTGAAAGATTTAATTGTTTTTAAGTTTTTTTAAATCTATCATCATACATACATACATCGTGATTTTATACTAAGTTCCAATTTTATTGACTAGTAAGCTTATGTTTTAATAATTTATATTTTCAGACATAATCAATCACAAAATGAATCCACTCACTTTGCTCTTGACAAATAACAAATTGAAAAATGGAGAGAATTTTAATGAATGGAGACGTAACCTTGACATTGTTCTTCAATATAAATATATTTCATGGGTTTTAACTGAAAATGAGCCTATGCCTTCCGATGGAGATTCAACTTCTGAGATAGTCCAACAACATGAGCATTGGCAGAATGCTGACATGACTACTAAGTGTTATATTCTAGCTTCTATCAAATGCATGTTGCAAAAGCAAAATGCTTGTTTGAAAACTGCTATTTCAATGGTCTATCACCTACATGAGATGTTTGGTGTGAGGACCAAGTTTGCAAGAGTGAAAGCTATCCAAATCTTTCATAATCTCATACAGAAACCTGGTGAATTGGTGCGGGATTACATGATGAAGGTAATCTCTGCAATCATTGAGGCTGAAATGCCTGGGGTGGACATAGATGCGGATGCGCAGATGATTATGATCATCAATAGCTTAAACTCTTTCTTTTAGCAGTTTAAGTTGGATTATGAGCTCAACAACAAGGATTACAGCTTGAGTGAGTTGATAATACCCTCCAGAGTTCAGAGGAGATATTGAATATCAAGGCTCATGGGCCAGAAGCTAATGTAGCGTCTTCTTCTAAGACCAAGGGTAAGGGCAAGCAAAAGAAGAACGGTCTAATGAAAAAGAAGGCCCAAAGAGGGGTCAAGGCCCAACCCATGAAAAAGAAGCCCAAAGAGAACATCAAGGGAAAGTGTTTCCATTGTGATGAGATGGGCCACTGGAAAAGAAACTATTTAGTCTACCTTGAGTCCCTCAAAAGTAAACAGGTTATGGGTTTCCTATGTTTGTTGGGAACTAGAAATGTGACAAATTTATCTGATTCCTGAAAATTAGATTCAGGAGCCACTAACTATGTTTGGAATTCTTTATAGGGGTTTCAGCAAAGGAAAAGACTACCTAAAAAGTCAAGATAGCAAATGGATCCTATGTTTCAGTGGAATCAGTGGAAGTAGTTATCTTGGACTTTCCTAGTGGTCATAGGTTATATTTGGAGGATGTTTATTCCATGCCAATGATTGTAAAGAACATGATTTCTATTTTTTTCTAATAAAATCTAGTTATTCCTTAAATTTTGAAAATGTTGTTTCAATATATGAGAATAAGGATTTTATTTATGATG
>JANITW010000004.1:44407037-44417424 GCA_027564335.1 Erythroxylum williamsii | reverse complement strand
GACTTTGCACATCTAATGTCTCCAAGATCTCAAAGCGATTTCTATCATAGCAATTCTAAACCATGTATTAAAATCAAATCATAAGACTTTCATTGTCCCATGCATGTCAAAAATCACCCTTTTTTTATCTATTACAACATATTGCATCTTAATCTCTGATGTGAAACTTCATTATATACTACATAATCTCCAAATCCAAATGATGTTATTATCATCAGTGTCATATTCCTCAAATATTCAAAACATCTCCTTTTACTTTTCAAACATATTCAAAATATCATCTACGATCACAATCATTAATTAATACAAATTTTCCTAAATCACTCAAATCTTCAATTTCATGATATTGGGGGTATCATTAACTCCAACAGATATCACTCAATTTTTTTAAAAAAGGTTAATTTCTTGCAATTCCTTAAGTGACTAATTCCTCAATGAAAGTAATATTGTCTCATGTCATTTTCAGTCTCCCACTTAACTTCTTGTCTCTAATAATTTTCTCTTTTCGTTCGAATTCCTATAATTCGCATCGACTTACTCAAACGCCTATTCATTCGTACTAGTTCCTCCACGTATTTCAATTTATTTGCGTGCTCCACTTTGTGTGTTGATGTTACATTCCTCAGATTCAATTTGGATCTCCCGAATATATTCACATCGAATATAATGTGGACCTATATTCTCCTCACATTTGTAATAGTGTCACCTCGAGTTTTGAACATCAAAAAAAATATATACACTGTTAGTGGCATATTCCACTCCTTATGCCTGAGTCTCTGCTTGGGATATGACTCCATTATTCAATTTTGACTTATTGCATATTCATTTCTGATTTGTCTCTTCATTGATCACTCTTAAATCGAATCGTCTAATCAACTTAACTCAATTTAGGGAAATTCGTCTTTGAAAGAAAATTTCTTGCTACAATCATCGATACTGTTCATGAGATCCTTATCAATCAACCATTTTCAATAATTATGTATCAGTCACTCTTAATACCTCGAGAAGATCAATTTCAACTATGTATCATATCTCAATAAGATCAATTTATGCCATAGCTTACAAGGTCGGAATATTCCTTGTAATGAGGCTCTATGAGGCACTAAACAATTTCATTCACTTTAATAACTTGGCATACATCAACAAAATTATCACATCTTATCTAGAGATGTATTTATGTCAGTTCTCCAATTAATAGCTTATGCTCAGGATACTTTAATCCCATTTAATTCTATATAACTCTTCTCCTTTTGTGCTAGCCCTCGATCATGGGGATTATGCCATAATCGGGTCCTTCTTCTTTTTCCTCAATTTCATCACATATGATAACATCATTAACAATCTCAATTCGTTCCCAATCGATCACTACAAGTGCTCTTATGTCTTACTCTAACTCATCTTGAACTTTGAACTATAGGAACTATGATTAGCACTTTTTTAATAATTCACCGATTGCTTCCTATATCATCTCCATGCATATTATACACATATGCTTAATATTCTCACTTGTCATGGTGATGCCACTATCAGAGGTGCACTCACAATGGTGAATCAACCTAAACTCAACAACTTTTTCATATATCACTATCATCATCTCTCTCTTTTTTTTTTCCAACTATCATTTATTTCATCTCTCACATGCATATTCTCAATCAATTCATAATTATAGGGTTATAACCCATACAAAGCTTAAATCTCCATTCCACAGATATATTCTCATACTAAACCATAAACCCTTATATCGATAATCACACAACCATTCTAAGTCCAAGTTCAACCTCTCAAGGTCATATCAACTTGGCTATACACTTTAATCTCATCATTTCTACTTATATCCTTATTTTTTCTCAAACAATCCATGACAGTGTATTCACATTTATATCACTTTCGAGAACATATCACTAGATCTCAATATCGATTTCATATTCAATAGTACACTCACCGATACAAATACACTGAATCTTTATCTGTTATATCCAACTATATACTATTTCTTTTTTGATGTGTGTGTGTGTGTGTGTGTGTGTGTGTATATATATGTATATATATATATATATTTGTATATATATATCCTTAACCAATCCATAATTTCTGATGCATAATCATTATGAATGTTCGGTCTCAATTTTCCTTTACTGTCTCTTTATACTAAATTACAAACTCTTATTACAATACTCACACAACCATTTCGGCTCCACATTCGTCCTTTTATGATCATAACAATTTTATAATTTCATTTCATTCTGTCTGTACACTTTAATCTCCTCATTTCTACTCATATTCTCATTTTCTTCAATCAATTCACGACAATATACCTACTCACACCTATATTACCTTCAAGGGTATATACCCCTTTAGGTGAACCTTTTATCTATCATATAAAACCAGATACTATTTTTCGTTTCCAAAATGTCCATAAACTTTTATTTTCTCACATTCTGTCAGATCATCATTTCTCTCAATGCTTCTAACAGTTCAGACTCTTAAGGAATGCTCATGCATGTGACTCATACTGGGGATCAGTTGCTGCTTTTAGCTATGACATGACTAATGTGCATGCAACTTGACACATATTTCAGAATGCTCATATAAGATAATACTTCTGGGTTTTGATACCACATAAATTGTAACACCCACTCCCGCAAGACACGACTCGACATCGATGGTGATATCCGAGTTCGTGCCCTGCAAGGGTGGCATGCTAAAGCACTCAATTATTCAAAAATCAGTATAATATTTTTTGAAATCAATAACATATTTTTCCAAAATCGACACTCAAATTGGGCCCACATTCATTCATCAATATTTTTAATTAACACAATTTTTCAATGGTCATTCGGGCCCTTCCACAAATACAAGACGCTTGAGTCATTTTGAAATACAATTTATACAAAAAATTGTGGAATATATAATTCACTACAAAATAGAGAAATGCAATGCAGACGCGAACTGATCCCGACCTCTATCCTTCACTTGTATGTTGTACGTATACTCCCGTTGGCCTAACGGGGTGTTCTTCTAATCCTAAAAAATAGTTACAAATTTTGGGTGAGTTTTGCGAACTCAATGAGAGACCATCATCGATGGCTCACCCAATCACATAAAACATAATTCACATAACACATACATCACACATTACCCATTATTTCACACTTCACATTCACTTTAACACTTTATATTCATTACACTTAGTCATTCATATTATGCATATGCAATGTACATGAGACTCACTTTCCATTTGTTACTTTGTTGTGACCGAGTGCCTAAACTGTCCCATATAGGACTCATTGATAACTGTCACCTCCTTACCATAGGGTACACACCAGGACGCCAGGAGGTCATTTTGGTACATATCCTACGATAAGGGCGAGCTACGTTCAATCACTACATTCACTTCATAAAGTATCATATCATTATTCACTTAAAAAGCATCATAAGAAATCACAATTTTTTTTGACCAACTGTTCCTCATTTTATTTCTCAAAATCGAGAGTCGACATTGAGTCTTTCAACCTTTATTACATGTACATCATCAAAAACCTAATACAAAAGTACTAAAAGAAAAAGGAAAAATATAACAAATCTATCTAAGCCATTCAAAAATCCCAGCTGACCGATCTTTGAGCCATGACTTTTCTTATCAACTCACAATCTACACAGCAGTAGAGCCCCTCAGTAGCTAAAGTCGTCTCTCGGTCCTTAAAAGACAAGGTTGCAATTTTGGTGAGTTTTGCGAACTCAATGAGGTAACCATCATCGATAGTTCACTCAATTCATGCAACACATTAATTCACATAACAAATAATCACATTGTTGCATATTCGATCACATTTCACAATTTCACTTAAGCGTACGCAAGTTATATAATTCAATCACTCAAACATACATAACCAAATGCATATGCAATGATCGTGGGACTCTTTTCCAATTGTTACATTGTTGTGACTGAGTGCCTGAATTGTCCCGTATCTATTTTGGATACCGGGCTCATTAATAACTGTTCCTTATCTGATGAGGATACAGGACTCATTACACATTGAGCCTAAGGCTCTGAAACACTTGTGAGCTCGAGGCTCATTTTTTTATTCGTTGAGCTTGAAGCTCTGATCATTGGCTACCCTAGTCACAACTTCCATTATCTGATTATGCGTTCATGAATGGAATGCATGTAACACAATCAATCATAGTATAAAGTACATAGGTCTTCACATTCACATATAATCAGCACTTCAATATCTCAATCTACCATACACAATCATCGGACCTTCTGTCCGGAATCCGCAATCAAATATATTCATTTATCATTCAAAACATAAATTAGGCAAACAGGTAATTAAGTGAGACCATCTAGGTTAATCACAGGTTGCTCCCAAAGATAATGCCTGGAAGATCCGGCAACGTCTGGAAGTTGACGTTCTAGTTGTTCCTCTATCACAAATAGAATACACAATATCACAATTTGCACCATTAAGAGTGTTCAATAATGCACATGTATGAAATGAATTATGTACAATACATGTTCATGATAATCTCGGGTATCACTTCAACACCATCCCCATACGAAAACTCATTTAATTATAACTAACACTTAGGTTTATGTAGAACCATTGAAATCACAATTCATTACTCACTGGCTTACTTTCAGACTTTTTAAAACACCCTTTCGGGTCTACTGTTCACATACAATCAGAAGGTGAAACTGAGATAATTTGGTCATACTCTCTTCTAGAAAAGTGTTCCTCTATGTCTTATCGTTCCATTGACACCAAAATCACTCAATTTGGTTCAATAATATAGAAGATATATCTCAAACATTTTCGGACTATTCTTAATTAAAAACAGTTTACTATATACAACTTCCATCTAGAAATTGAATACCTCAGAAACTGAATCAAGATTAAGCTTTTTCATAAGATTTTTATCTCTATTTCTCTAGTTTACTCAAAATAAAAAATCACCTTAATTTGAATCCTACATATCAAAATATCATCAAAATACTAAAGTATGTTCAGTAGAATAACACTAGTTCATACTCTTTAGGAGTACCCTTAATGGTTCGAGAATCAAATCATTTGGATCTCTAGAGAAGAAGTTATGACTAAAAGAATCCAACGTGTTCATGTCCTTATGCATATTGTACATGCCTCGGCGTAATTGCCATAACTCTCACTAAAGGTGTAAAAATGATTTCATTTTTGGACTATTGGAAAGAAGACTTCGAGATATACAACTTTTATGAAGACCTTGAAGGCTAATCCTATTATCTGACTTTTGTATCATCTCACTTTTGTATCGTCTCACTTTCCTTTCGTCTTAGTTCTATAATCTCATTTCCATCGTCTCATTTTCTTCCGTCTCATTTTTGTCATCTCATAAAAGTTGTATATCTCGAAGTCTTCTTTCCAATAGTCCAAAAATGTTCGAAGATAAATTTTCCACACACACACCAACATACTGGACCAACCTGCATAACTTCATAAAATTTTGAGACTTTTAGAGACAGAACTAAAATTCGATGTCTTCATAAGAAATGTAGCCATATATCTCTAGTTTAATCTAAATTAAGAATAATCTCTTTTGGAAAATTAGAGGAAAAGTTATGGCTAATAGACTAAAGCACACTCAGTGAACATTTTTCAAGATTTTTAACCTTTCAATATTTTACATCACCAAAACATCAATTTTTTTTTCAAAGACTAATTTAACATTATAACTGAATTTATTTCCTCCCAACCACCCAGTATTTATGAACCAACACATAAATGTCATTTTCAGGTAGATGATAGTAATTTATCAACTTTATTTTATGAATCCCCAACTCTAAAGGATTTCTTCACCACTTACCTGCTGAAGACTTCAAAATCTTTAGGCCCTAAACTCCAAAACTCCATATGTTTTACATACTTCACTGAGTACAATGACCAACTTCTCGTTTTTCTCAGGGTATAGGACACAAATGACATAGTAGGTTTGGTGAAGGAAAGGAAAAATACAGAAGTCTCTTAGAAAGTATTTGATGGAAAACTCTGTGTTTCAAAAGGAAGTTTGAAAAAAAAGATGATAATAAAGAAGGGACTTGGACAAGACTTAACCTGTCAACTCTCAAAGAATAGTAACCTATTTTTAGCAAGAGTACAAAAGCCTAAGTGGCACTTGTCACTTACCCAATACCCAAGTTCTAACTTAGTTTCTTTTGAAACTAACTCCCTTTACTGACATCTTTACAATCCAACTATCTCCAAAGCTTCTTTTAATTTCTTTTTCCTATTTTCTATAATTCCTAAAATTTATTCCTATTTTCTCCAAATTTCACAAATACCTTACTTCTACTAATCACTAATATTTTCCATATCAAACATTCATAATTCTCAAAAATTCATAGGTCAATCCAATTATATCCGGAATTATTCATGAATGCATGTATAATTATTTTCATATGCAAATACATTCACTATTCATGTATAAGTGCATGGCATTTTTATATACGAACATGGAAATGCATATCTAACTCTCATTAATCACTCACATTTACTATTATATCCCTCCCATAAGTAGTGGGATGTTACATTTTCTCTCTTCAATCCGTTATTTTTATGTGATCTAGATTCCCAAATATGTTTGCAATGGATATAAATTATAACATAAATCATATTTAGGATTAGATAAATTAACTTATATAATATATCTTTAATTCTTTAATCAACTAATTTATATTAATAGATCAAGAGTGTCTTCTAATAATACATCTTTATCACCCAAATATTTAAGAATGTCAAATTGGTTTTATCTAAGTATATGATTTTTCTATATAATTTAATCCTTACAATGTATAATTTGTTGATTAGATATGTAGTATGAAAATATGTCTACTTTATTTGAGTTCAATCATATTATTTCACCTCCATTAGTAATTATTCAATTAATGACATTCGAAAATTACTTTCAAATTGTCAATCCACCTTGATCAAGTATTTTTCGAATCAATACTGATCGATAATAACATAATATTTTCTCTAATTACTTTCGGGTAATGAATCATTTATTGTTCACTCAGACTACCTCTATATAGTTTATACTATATCCGATTGACGTGGAACGTGTTGCGGATGATTTCCAAGAGTGGGCTGCGCGCCAGAAGTCCAAACGAAAGAGTTTGCCGATTTGATGAGCTTTAACAAGTCAACTGCTTTATTTGTCAAATTCTATTGTTTTAATTTTTTTTTTTTTACGTTTTAGGGTTTAGGACCTATTTAAACTCTTTTCGACACTATGAGGAGGGGCGGTTTTTGAATAAACTTGATACTTGAGAATTCTCTCAATTAACTTTTAGGTTTCAGATTGAAACTTGTGTGTTTTACGCTTTATTCGCTGCATCACCGATGACTACCAACTTAGCTATCATTGACTAGAATATGTCATAAGTAGTATCAAAATATAATAATATCAATATGAGGTAACTTTAAAGATCACAAGTTAAAGAATTACCTATACAATAATTAAAATGAGAATTCTCGTAGAGACACGAGTAATGCTTTGAAAAGAATTCTTATATAAGATCAGTTCAGTGAACTTGTTCTTTAACAAGAGCGTATACGTTTGTTTTAATATCTCCATACTTTAATTTGTAAGATCGATTACTTCATAAATAACGAAGAAACATAATGTGTGTTACCCTTTTTATTTTATATTAATGTTATGTCTCAATAGAACAATGGCTATGAACAATTTAGAAATAATACATAAGTATAATCTAAATTTCATAATTATTATCTCATCATAAATTCATTTAAAATATGTATTTATCTCAAATGAACTTTATTTTATATATCTAAATTTGTACAAGATGAAAATGTCTTAAAATCAATTTGTCACTAGGCTATAATCAGCCGAATAGCTGTAGAGCATGAATCATCAATGATGCTCCTATTTTGTTATCCTCGTATGTTTACAACAGCAAATTGAACTTGTTACAATTTACTAAAATAGAAATTATAAGATGAATATCTTTGTGCTTTTATGTTTTGCATAACTACAAAATGAAAAAAAAAAAAAAAGGAGTTGTTCATTTCGCCTAATATAATTGCCGGGAATTGGAGGAAAAGAAAACCATGTAATAAACACTAAAGATGAGCGGATCTTTCTCCGGATGAGCGGATCTTTCTCCCTACAATTTCCTTAATATAGAACTTGAACGTCTACCACTGGAAATGAATTAATCGAAAACATTCTCTCCTATAAGATTGATTTGCATGCCACCTAGGTACTCCAACACCAAGAGGAAAATGAAAATGGCGAAGAGCTACCTTATCGCATCTCTTACCGTAGCTCTTTGCTTCTATTCAATCCTCAGCTATGCTTACGCCGATTCCTGGATGGTTGAAGGAAAAGTCTACTGTGACAGTTGCCGTGTTGAATTTGAGACCAAACTCACCCAGTCCCTCGCAGGTAATTCGTAAATTCCAAATTTTCAATTTCTTGTTCTTCAACGTAAGAAAAAGGTCTATCTAAACAAAATTAAATGTACTAAACTTCAACACGGTGCAAAGCAATTATGAAATTTATTATCATCTCGTACAATCACTGGGTCATAACAGCAGTGAATCCAATTGAAAGAAATGAAAACGCTATTAAAATAAAATGCTTTTATGAGTTTTGCGGTGCAGGTGCCACGGTTCGGTTGGAATGCCGAGAACGCGATAATGGAACAGTCACATATACAATGGAAGGAATAAGTGACAGCAAAGGGTCATACCACATGGAAGTGCCGGGAGAGCATGAGGACGAAATCTGTGAGGTTAAAACAGTGAAGAGCTCGAGGGAAGACTGCGGTGAGCCATTCAAGGGCAAAGTTCGCGCTAGGATACTCCTAACCAAAAACGTAGGAGTGCTCGGAAGGAGGCGCTTTGCCAATCCTCTTGGGTTCATGACTAAAAAACCTCACCCTGAATGCAACAAAGTTCTCGAGGACATGGGTTTCCTCCCCTCAGAGGTTGAATTATGAGGTTTGCTTGATCAATAATTAGACATTAAAAAAAAATTATTCAAATTAACTAAGCGGATAAACTTGTAGCACCTCCCAAATAATACATGTAAACACATTAAAAAATATGTGCTAATTTAAACAATTAAAAATATAATAGCTTCGTTATTATATCAATTTCTTATATAAGATAATTTTGTTTATAAATTTGCCACATCTCTCTTTCATTTATGCCGGAGTAGCTCATTAACTTATAGCTAATATGAAGTCATTGAACTCATTCACTTCATCCGAGTTGACAAACTTAGTTCCCATTTTAATGAAGGATTTTCAGGAGACTTGAGTAGATATTAGATTAAGTCTGTAATTGAGTTCATATACTAAACACATCATATCTCAACCAAAAATTAGGGCAATATACTATAAGCCTTTTGTTTATATCTACCTATCTTTATATATACTTATTTCTCTTTCTGGTTTGTGATAACTTATCTCATCTCATAGTAGGCAAAAGCAAAATTTATGTGTTAATAGAAATAGTTCTAGTATATGTTTAAAAGTGATGACCGAATGTTTGGACTTCATTTTTCACATGCATATAAATTAGATCATGTGTTTAAATCTTTACTATAAATAAAAAATATAAAACATGTACTTATGCTATAATCACTTTGTTTATCCTTTAAGATGACAGTAAGCAAAAAATTGTAATATTTCTCCGTACTACAAGGAAATCAAAACTCAAAATTAAATCAAGAGTCTCTTTTATTCTTAAATTGAAAGTATCTCTGTTCTCTAAAGTGAGAAGGAACATTGTGTCAAGGGTAACGTTTGTGTTAGGATACGGTGCACGGAAAGAATAGCTTTGCCAGTTCTCTTGGACTTAAATGGCCAAGTAACCTCACCATGAGCGTAACAAAATAATCATGGGCATGGGTTTCTTTCCCTCTTTGGTTGAATCGTATGGCCTTCGTGATCAGTTATGATGCGTGATAATTTTACCGAAACGAATTGGGCAACCTTTACTTTTTCTCATTAAAAAACTTGTAACTACCACTTATGTCAACCATTTGTCATATTAAAAAACTTGAAACATAATCAAAATGAATTCAATTATTTCATATGACACATTTACTCTTTAATAAAAAATAATCTTATTAAATATTAAACATTCATACTTATATAGAACAACTTATAAACATCAATTTTATTATAAATAATAACATCTAAAAAAGTTTATTATTAAAATGAAAAGAAAAAGTTGATTACAAATGACATTAGATTAAATCGAGTTTATTAGATAATAGAAAACTATTATAATTTGAAAATTTTTATCTTAATAAATAACAATTCAATTATGTCTAAATTAAATTATATATCTAATAATAACTATACACAAAATACCTT
>JANITW010000004.1:44230993-44242090 GCA_027564335.1 Erythroxylum williamsii | reverse complement strand
ACTAGGGATAATTTAGATACTGACATAATTGCACATGATAGGAATCTCAGTAGTATGATCACATCATGATTTCCTTCATTCTATGTTATATATCATGGACTTCATTAATTTGCTTATAGATTAATATCAATTCATAAATAATGAACACCAAATTAATGAAATATGCCTTTCTTTATTATTGAAAATAAAGTCTGTACACAACTTTGTAAAAAATGCCCTAAAGGCAACTCTAATACTATTACAGTTATGAAGTGTGAGCTTCTAGCTTCAGGCTCTTGTCCTCTCTGCTTAAGCTAATAAATCCAAAAACAGACAGGGTTCTTGTCATTAAATTTTAAGAAGATTATAATGGATCAAATTGACGATTGCAGGGAATTTACGCAAGGCTTTTCCTAGATAAGATTTTTATAAGTACAGATTTAGACCTAGTTGATCTTCCTGATTCTATGATCATTATCTTGAAAATGGAGTGGAATAGGATCGAAATTTCTTAATGATATAGCTTGGTAAAATGGGATGGCCATCTCATTAGTTTTTCTCATTAAAAGAAGCAAGAAGATATTCATGAAAATACTAGTATCAATAGAGATAAAGTGGACTTGAATACAACCAATATACTGTTTCAGGTTACTTGGAACTCAATAGGAATCAATAAGAAAGAATAGAGATTATTGTTTTGAAGATAGAGAAATGGATATACCTAGAAGGAAGAGATTTAGAAAGAAAGAAGAGGGAATATCAAACCTTGACCCATTTGCCTTTTAGAATATACATTTCTCTCTGGGATGATCTAATCAAAGAAAGTCACTGTTAGGAGCAAACTTCTTCGGTCAAATGTCTACTTCGCTTCATTCTACTTTATAGACCCAACAGGAATTATTTTTCAGTTGTTGTGTTAAATTAATTAGTCTGAAAAAATACATAATATTTTTTTACTATTTTGCTCAATGTTTTGTTCTTCCCAGACTGATTTGACTTTTGAGGTGTGAGAAGGGTAATCATCCAAAAATAAATTAAGCAATTATACAAAGAACCTGTCTGTCTGAGTGTGGCATGAGGTGTGCCATTTCAATATTTTTTGTTTAACTCATTTGAGCTCTCTTGGAATCCAATAGGGAAGGGATTTATTGCAATTATCTTGATTGTTTTGCATTATCCCAAAATGATTCTCATCAACATCAACATCAGTACTGTACTCCAATTAACATGAGCAAAAAATAAATTAATTTAAGGGGTGTTTGTTTTTTTTTCCCATTTCTTGTTGTGGTTTTTGTAAAAAAATGAAAATTCCTCTTAAAATACGTTTGGTTCATTATTTTTGTATTATGTTGTTTTTAAAAATAAAAAACCAAAACTGTTTCAGGAAAACAGAAAAAAAAATACATTTCCCTAATATTTCACAACAGGTTTTCGTGTATTTTAAAACAGTTTTTTCACAAAAAAAATTTTTCTCTCTTCGCCAACTTCAGTATCTTAAGGGCCTTGGTGCGATTTTTCTGGTGATTACTCCAAGTTTGTGTTTGTTTCTGTTGCTTATTACTATACTATATCTTTATTATTCTATTTTTACGATTTCTCTATGTTTTTGTTGTTCGTGTGTGCTTTCAAATCTATTTGTTATTTGTTTTATTTGTTTCAGCGATTTCTTCACATATCTGTGATGTTACTTACGTTTTTGGCCTTTATAAGATCGTCGTCTTTATAGAATACAACACGAAGGAATGAAAGGATTTATTTTTAATTATGCTATAGTACCCATGTATGTTACTGAAGCATTACTTGTTATTTATTGTTTCTACAATTTATTTGGTTGCTTTGCTTGTGTGTTTTTTCGTATCTGTGGAAGAATTGTACCTATCCACCAGCGAGTGTTGTTGATATGAAGGTTCATGGTGACGGTACAAACAATCGCTACGGTGACCATACACAACCCGAGTCAAAGCATTATCTTCTTCTTTTATTTGTTTATTTGCATGGAGCATGAAGTCTCTGACATTAGAGAGAAACTGGTAGGGCAGATCTTATGTAGAGCATGGAGCATGGGTTATCACCGTTTTGCCCTCTATGGCTTTTCAAAAGCAAAAGTAAACACCTTTACACCCTGCTTACTCAAACCTGACTTGCTCTAGAGAATACCCTGTGTTATTTACTTACTTGAACCTGACTTTCTCTAGAGAATATCCCATGTTAGAGAATCTCTTCTCTTGATATACTAAGGTTGGGCTGGATTGGTTTAAGGTAGCAGGAATTTAATAGGTGGTTCACTGACAGAGATAGTAGGTCGGAGCCATTGCTGTTTTTGACGATGGTCGAAGAAGAGGATGTAGAGGAGGGCCATTAGCTTTGTTGTTGGCCGAGCCTCAACGACAGTGAAGATCCAATTTTTTTTGGTACACGTCTACCTCTCCCTGCTCTTCCTACCTTCGCCCTCGCATTCTTAACTTTTGGTTGTGGGTTTTGTCCCATTTGATTTCTTTACGATTGAGGTTCTACATTTGACCTAGTTCGGCTTGGATTTATGTCTGGTCCACCCAGTTAAGGTTGGTTTCTTGGTTCACTGTCAGGTTTATTCTGTTTTTTCAGGAATAAAATTAATAAGATTTTAAGGAAATTACACTCTTTCCTGTGGATCTACTGGTTATCAACTTGTTGGGTGTTTAGCAAGTTGTGACTTAATGATTGACTATTTACTATATTGGTGTTTTGTCCGGACAGTATGAGGAATCAAAAGATACCTTAGATTATTTTGTATGTTTGTTACATTGATAAAATGTTCTTAATGTTAAAAGAATGATGGTTTTAATTTGTAATGTAAAAAATTGAGTTGTTAACTAAAATGTACATATCGGTTAAATTCAATAGGATAGGACAATAGCTAAACCAAAGTTTCCTTTTTAAATCCACTTTCATTTTCATAGAGTTTTGTTGGTTTCTATTGCCAGTACTTAAACATTGAGTAGAAAGGTTGATGTGCTCTTATTAAGGTGTGTTTTCAAATCATTTAATGTGGTAGAGGCTTTATCAAAAGTGAATCCTAGTCTTCATGTTGTAGTGAAGCCTAGTGTTCACACTATTTATCTTCATGTAATAGCTATTGTTCCTTATAAATGTGGAGAACTGAAACATTAACTGCATCTGAACGTGAGTTCTTCACGTCGTTTATTGTGAATCTTATTCTTGTCTTCACGTAATAGAGTCATTTATTATGAAGCCTATTCTTGTCTTCTTATTGTTGCTTATAATCTTGGGGAACTGAACCATTAAATGCATTTGTACATTAGTTGAATTTGATATATATGTAGCCATATTTACTTAAATGCATTTGCTTGTGAATGCTGATGAAGTGACTTATTACCTTAAGCTGAAGCTGAAATAAAGGAATGTGTAAATGGTTTATTATAGTAGTTTTACTACCAGGTTTTCACATATAGTGAAAACCTAATTTATGGATAAGTTTAGACCCCAAATATTTTTTAAAAATTATTATGATTGTCACATGTTTATTTTAAACTATATTTAGCATTTAATACTTTGTAAAAATTATTGTGATTTATGTCACTTATATATTATTACATTTAGAGATGAAAGGCTTGAACAATATGAATGATTACAATGATTGTATGGAAGTAAATGAAAATGATGGGGTATGGAATACTACTATAGAGATGTATTTAATCTCCTTGATCATTGAGGAAGTGAAGAAGGGAAATCGAACGACTACTGCCTTTTCCAAATCTGGTTGGAAGAATATTAAAGCAGGGCTTTAAATAAGTTTCAATAAGGAGTATACTGATATTTAATTAAAGAATAAGTATAATGAATTAAGGGCCAGATTGAAGAATTTCAAGAATTTACTCAAAGAAACAAGAATCGGTTACAACTCTTTTATTAGTGAAGTAATGCTACAAATGAATGTTGGGAAAATCTATTTAAGGTAAAAATATGTCTTTTGTTTTATTAATATATCATATTATATAATATTCATTCTCATTTATCTTGTTCATCATTATAGGTGCATGAAATGGCTGACAGATTGAAGAAAAAAGGATGTAAGCAATTTTTAGAATTGTGTCATATTTTTGAGATACTATTGCAACTAGTGTGCATGCACATTCATCAACTAAATCTCCATCGAATAGTACAGAGGAGGAACATGGAAATGATATTGATGAAGATTACTCGTAAAATGGAAAAGAAGATCAAGATAAAAGTTCTCTATTTAAGAGAAAGAAGTCTCCTAAGAACAAGAAGGTAAAGAAGACACATTCTAATCTTGTAGAAGACTCCTTACTTATACTTAGTGAATAATCAAAAAGGAAGAAAGATTTACTTGAGAAAAAATTGAGTGAAACATCATCCACTGCAAAGAATAGATCCTAAGAGTCTAACATAATGATGAAATGCCTTAATTCTTTAGAAGAATTGGGTGTCGATGGTATGCAATATGGAAAAACTGTAAAGGCTTTATATGATTCTCCACTTTATAGGGATATTTTTTTGAAGATGACTCAAACAAGGAAGCTAGATTGGATTATGTCACTTTAGTTATATTTTCATGTTGTTGCACATCGAATTCCTATTGTTTTGACACTTTTATATTAAGCACTATTCTATATTTTGAACATTTTAAGTTTGTCCTTTTATGAATATTTGACTTAATTTTAATTTTATATTTTATATGAATATTTTTTCTATATTTGATTAAATATACTTGATTGGATATTTTATTAATTATTTAATGTTGACATAGTAGATACATGGATTTCTTATCAGATTCTGATGATGAACGGAAGACGGTAATCATTATTTCTGTAACTAGGGAGATAACAAATATTTTCATTTTCAAAAAGCAATCATGTAGAACTTCTGCTTTACTAGGTCTTGATTGGATATTAGAACTTTTGAATGGAAATCCTACAAGGATTTATGAAAACTTAAGAATGAGAAAGATAATCTTATTGAGCTTATGTGATGAGTTGAAGAGTTTAAGAGGTTTAAAGGCAACAAATCATTTGATTGTGGAGGAATAAGTAACTATTTTCTTAATGACTATAGGGCATAGTGAAACAACCAGAGTCAAGGTAGAATGCTTTCAACATTCGACCTGGACAATTTCAAAGTACTTTTGAAAAATCTTATATGTAGTTAATTGTCTTGCAAAAAGAGTCATTATTCTATCATCTTTTACTAATACACCTCTTGAGATTTAACATAATTCAAAATTCTATCCATATTTTCAGGTACATTCATATATTTAATTACTATTTTAATTATGTCTTTATGATTAAAAATTATTTTAATATATTTTTTAATTTTTAGGATTGTATAGGAGCAATAGATAGTACACATATTGATGAATATGTTCTAACTGATGAATAAATACTATACAGGCAAAAGAATTAATCCAACCTAAAATATTATGAGTTGTTGCTCATTTGACATGCATTTGACATATGTAATGACTGTATGGAAAGGTGCTACAAATGATTCTCAAGTTCTTTTGGAAATAGTGACAAATCTAGTGAATCAATTTTCTATGCCTCCACAAGGTATTATATTGTTTTAAATAAACATAGTAATTATGATTCATTTTTAATATCTTTTTGTTAATATTATGTTCTTTCTATATTAGGTAAATACTATTTAGTTGACTCGAACTATACTAATATACCTGGATTTTTTTCACCATATCGAGGTGAAAGATATCATTAACGAGATTATAGAGGTAGAGGAAGATCTCAAGATCTACAGGAATTGTTTAAATACATGCATTCTTCATTAAGAAGTGTTATTGAAAGATGTTTTGATGTTTTAAAAGCAAGATTCCCTATACTTAAAAACATGTCGAGTTATGATATGAAAAAACAAAAATGCATCGTTATTGCTTGTTGTGTTATATACAACTATATTATAATGTATAGACAAAGCGATGAATTATTTAAAAGTTGTGCTGAAAATGAAGAACAAATTAGGAAAAGTGAAAATGAAGATGCAAGTTCTCAAGTGGAGTATAATATCACTCCAGTATAACTTCGAGGTATATTTTGAAAATGAGATAAAATTGCTAGACAAATGTGAAGTGATTATATTATTTCTAATTGATTTATATTTCTTTTTATAAATGATAGTGCTATTATGTTTTTAAAAATTATAGTATGATGGACATATATTATTGATTAGAACAACTTAATATAATTTCTAATTTATGTAATTTTATTATTTACAATTAATGTGTAATTTTTTAATAATATTTGGTTTGCATATATTTAATTTTAGCTATAATGTTAATTAATTAATTTAAAAATATAATGTATTACATTATAATTATTACACATAAGAGTATCATTACAAAAAAATAGAAACATGATAATAAAATCAAACATGTTTTAATTTTTTATTAAAAATTTCAACCAAATATATTTTTATTTTCAGTTTTTATATTACAAATATTAACCAAACAGATTTTCATTAAAAAAACAAAAAATAACAACAGAAAAATAGAAGTAGAACCAAACGATCTCTTAATAAGTTGGCCAAGTGTATGATTACTAATTATACAAGTCAATGAGCAAACAAGTGGAATTCACAGTAGGTGCTCACCAGCTTTACTGGGAGTTTGACTGTTTGCAAAAATTGCACCACTTCGGCCATTTCAGTTACGAGCATGGGCAAAATCTTGCATTCCCTCCGGTTTCGTCAATGGAGAAACATGGCCATTTGGGTGATGTTTCCTCACAGCAGCTTCAACGTTTACAGTTATTTACATATAGGCGAATTAGGTTATTAAAGATTAGGTAGATTTCAACTTGGGGATTTCCTCAGCTGGACTTGAAAATACAAATGCAGACCAATGATGCGTTGAATACGCTTGACCATAATGAACCCAATTTAAATTAATAAGAAAACCAAAGGAAAAGACCTGAAAATTGATGAACCCTTTGCAAAATGCAAGAAAATAGCTCAGCATCACATAACAAAAGTATAGTTGTAAGAATTTCTGATTTCATTGTTCCTATGTAGCTTGAGATATATAAGGTTGATAAGGAATGTATCGTTTAGGAGAAGAAACATAAAAGTAGTCGTACAACCCCTTTGGTTAGCTCAGAGCTTACTGAGATCTCTGTCATTACAATACAAATAGGAAACTTTTCCTGAAGCTGTGGATGTAGGAACTGCGGAAAACCCAGAATATTCCTTCTCCGACTTAATCTTGCATATTTCAGCAATATACTTGAAGAGCTGATGTCCTTTATTATATGGCTGGTTCACGTAGTCACTGATTGCCATCCACTGACAGAACAAAATGACCAAAGAGCTCAACATGTTATGATTATTTACACAAATACATACTTCAAACAGGTGTGTATTTAAAATTAGGCCACGCACATAAGACATAATAAGTTCAACTTCAGACAGATACATATATCACTGATCTATGAAATTATGACGAATACCTGGGCATCTTCAATCTCTGAATCTTGCTTTTTGATGTCAAAATGGCGTGGCTGTAGCATGCAGACAAAAAATAGATCTGATTTCATAAAGAAAGACTGGTGGCTTTGCCTGCATATAATGAAATTATGGGCAGTTCAGAGTTCAGAGGAACATAAAGCTTGTCAGAGTCACAACAAGAGCTGTACTGCAATTTAAGTGCATATTCCTCCATTACCAAGTAACCAGGAGGATTAACTACAAGTTTACATGCTGCATATTACTATAGTTTATAAAATGTATGGAAAGTGGAATTACTAATGAACAAGAAGCAAAATGATTACCTGAATGCCAGAATTTCGACAAAGTCAGCATCAATCTGATAAAAAGATATCAGGAAAACAGTTGGAAACAAGGAACAAACACGTTTTCCAATTTACATCAACTTCTTCCAAATTGACAAGTCGTGAATTGAGATCTGCTACTCACCCCTGTTTCTTCTTTGACTTCCCGAATTGCTGCTATGCATATGTCCTCTCCCTGTAGGTGAATGTAAATATCAATTTATTATGGAAAACAGCATAAACTCTGATTCAGCTGGCAGACTCACCTCGTTAACTACTCCAGTGGGTAACTTCCACACTCCTTTACCTTTAAATCCACCGTTCTTCTCCTTAACTACGAGAACCTACAAATGAAATAACAGTTGACTTTAGAATAAGCATGCCATAACAAATTCCTTGATCCAAAACTGGTTATCAAAAGATAGGGAATAGATCTTAGATGCAAAATCATGAGGGGAATCTCAAATTTGAATCAAATACTGTCAAGTACCTGTCCCTTGTTATTCATCACGAATGCTCCAATGCCCACGCGATGTGAGGCATTTACTGGAAGAGTAACAGGAGTGTCAGGTAGCCAACGTACCAGCATCAAATAATCTGTTTCAGCATGATGATACCAAAATCCTTCCTATGTGGATAAATATTAACATGAAATTCATAATGACCAAAATTGAATATCAGCTCTTTCTAGTTAACTAATTCTATTAGCTGACGCAAAACTGCTATATGCAATAATATTATGTTACCTGAACAACAGGTTTGACGAGATGAGCAAGTCCAAGAGGCAATTTGATCCAAACTCCTTTCTTCCGCTAGACAATATAAATCATGACTTATAATATACTTCTCCAGGCCACATAATCATCAAGTGGAAGATCAGAAAAAGATAATAAATAATAAAATTGTACCTGTTGTCTCCATTTTGACAAGGAAGCTCTAAGTAAAGGGATAAAAACCTGAGAGTCCATATGCTCCTTCATGTCTAAAGTAACTCCATCATAGGAATCCTCAACTGCTGTGAATAATTCAATTTGTCCAACATCATTATGTGGTGTGGTCCGGGCCTCAGCTGACAATGAACTTGTGGAAGATGACATGTTTCTCACGGTGAGTGAAGTCCTTCTGGGGCAAAGTAAAGGAATTAGAGAAAACTAGGGAACTATTGACTCGTATTGGACGAGAAATGCAACCTAAAGGGATCAACAGGCGTATAGCTAGTTACAAATTACTAAGGTGGATTCATTAGGTGTCCAGCCTATAAAACCCAGTTACTGTACTGAGGTCTTTGTCTTGCACATAAGGAGGAGCATTTGGTGGGGATTAGAAGGGTGTTGGGATACAAGGCCTAAAGTTTTCCTATCTTCTTTTCTGAGTTCCTTCAATAGTGATTATATAGGTACCCAAATTGGCAGATCATCAGCCAAAATTATTACCAGGCAAGCAGCAAGCATAATAAAATTAAACCAGGCACTTTACCCCTATTATTAGCAGGGGCAAATGGGTATTGATTCAAGACGAAAAGACAAAAACTTTTCCATGAGAACAGCTCGATCAAAGTACACAAAAGGGTAATTTGAAACGGCAGCTCCACACAATTTAGAAATGAGTAATTGCCTCTATCTAGCATGATACAAGAAAGTAATATTGGATTATTTACTCCTTTGCTTGGAGTTTTTATGTGGCTTAAAATAATTCCTCAAATTTCAGAAAAGCAGAAAAAAGCGGGCCAGTCATACCTCCAAAACCAGTGAGAAAATGTAATTGTAGACGAAGAAGATGATGAACCGTTGCATGTCCTATCTAAAAGCGCAAAGAGTCGATTTCGCCGGATTCTCTCCGCAATTGATTTTACTGACAGATCAAACAATGAAGTGATTCTTACGACCATTTATAGAAAGAAAAGTGTTTTTCTAATTGGAAACAAAAAGACTTAGCAGAATACTGGAGAAGGGTGGCTGATTTATACATGAACAGACAAAAGTCGAGACTTTAGGAATTTGGACATGCCTATTGCTAGAGTATATGGTCCCGTCAATTCCCCCGTCAAAATCGTCCGTCCAAGGTCACGATACTCGCCTTAATGTTCTTTTACATATATATATATATATATATATACTAGGAGGATAACTCTGCGTAAATGCGCAGTGAAAGTGCCAACTGAAGTGCTGATTAAATTGAAAATGTAGATGAAAGAAGGAAGGAAAATATAACCTCATTGAAATATTTCATAGTCTCAACGGCGGTGAAGTTTAATCGACATAGCCTGGCTAGGCTTCTAAGACGAGATCTTTGGAACCATAACTCGACCTCGACATAGTTCGATCAGGTTACCAAGACAAGATTCTTGCAACCGTCGTCCGTCCTCAACATCGATCGACATAGCCCGGCTAGGCTTTTAAGACGAGATCTTTGAAACCATAGCTCGGCCTCGACATAGCTCGACCAGGTTGTCAAGATAAGATCCTTGGAACCGTCGTACGACCTCGACGTCGATCGACATAGCTCGTTCAGGTTGCCAAGACAAGATCCTTGGAACCACCGTTCGGCCTCGACCTCGATCGACCATCGATCGACCATATTGCCAAGACAAGATCCTTGGAACCATGATTCCGCCTCGACATAGCTCGGCTAGGTTGCCAAGACGAGATCTTTGGAATCATAGCTCGGCCTCGAGATCGATCGACATAGGCCGACTAGGCTTCCAAGACGAGATCCTTGGAACCATAGCTCGGTCTCGAAATAGCTCGACCAGGTTGCCAAGACAAGATCCTTGGAACCGTCGTCCGGCCTCGACATCAATCGACATAGCCCGGCTAGGCTTCCAAGACGAGATCCTTGGAACCATAGCTCGGCCTCGACATAGCTCGACCAGGTTGCCAAGACAAGATCCTTGGAACCGTCGTACGGCCTCGACGTCGATCAACATAGCTCGGCCAGGTTGCCAAGACAAGATCCTTGGAACCACCGTTCGGCCTCGACATCGATCGACTATCGATCGGCCAGGTTGCCAAGACAAGATCCTTGGAACCATGGCTCCGCCTCGACATAGCTCGACTAGGTTGTCAAGACGAGATTCTTGGAACCATAGCTCGACCTCGACATAGCTCGACCAGGTTGCCAAGACAAGATCCTTGGAACCGTCATCCGACGGGATCCTTGAAACTATAGCTCGACCTCGACATAGCTGGACCAGGTTGCCAAGACAAGATCCTTGGAACCGTCGTCCGGCCTCGACATCGATCGACATAGCCCGGCTAGGCTCCCAAGACGAGATCCTTGGAACCATAGCTCGGCCTCGACATAGCTCGATCACGTTGCCAAG
>JANITW010000004.1:44204411-44214981 GCA_027564335.1 Erythroxylum williamsii | reverse complement strand
TTGGATGACTTAGATAGCTTTGATCTTTTTTCCTCTTTCATGTAGTATTTTTGCACTAGGATGTTGCTTGATGTACAGACAGTAAAGATTGAACGATGTGTAAACTTTTGATTTTGATGAAATGAAATGAGGGAAAAGTTGATTTCAAAAAAATATTATGATTTTCTATTGATGTTTTATAAGTGAAAAAAAATATGATGCTATGTGAAGTGAAGTAGTGATCGAACATAGCTCACCCTTATGGTAGGATATGCTCCGGAATGACCTACAGACATCCCAGTATATACCCTGCAGTAAGGGGGTGCTACTCATGATCTCACTTAAACCAGAAGAGCCCCTTACCAAATCACCTACGCCGTAAAGTTAGGCATGAACCTTTTTAATGGCAAAGCATCTGATACAATAAAATATGATATTGATGAAATTTTATTACCAGGCAATAAGGATTGAATTAGATCTTCTGTATCTAACGTCATGATTCAACCTTGTTCGTACAAAAAAAAAGACATTATTTTGAGTGTAAACAAAGTAGGGTATTGGGTGCAAAGGATTTGAACTTATAAGGAGACATCTGATCCTCTTTATCTAACACCTTGATCCAATCCTATTTTGTACTAAAAATGATGTATTTTTGAGTATAAATAGACATAAAATGATGTTGATTTTGATGCAAACAATATTGGAACAAAATATTAAGTACATAAGAGTGAACTCATAAGGAGGCATCAGATCCTTTGTACCTGACACCCTGATTCAACCTTATTTTGAGCTAAATTGATGTCGTTTTTATTGTAAACAAATATAAAATGATGTCATTAATACCCTATTATAACATTATTACAAACTAGAAACTACATTATTTTTTATTTAAACATACATAAATTGAAATTGAATAGGATATTGAATACAGAGAGTTTAAACCCATAAAGAGGCATCAGATCCTCTATACTCAATACTCTCCCCGAGCCGTGTCAAAAATGACTTCGTTACAGTTAAAACATAGCATGCGGTGAAAACGGCACAGCCATAACCATACATTACAGGACAAAACTATCATCTTAATTGCTTACCTTTTGAAAAGATTGGAAGCTGTAGATAATCAAGATGGAAAACTGAAGAGATACTCTGCAGGATATATAAAGGGAAGATGGTCTTAATTATGCATGTTAGTCAAACTAGTGTTCCTCGATATCTCCACAATTAATTATACAGATTTTCCTAGCATCTTCTGAGAAAGAAAGAGTATAGCAAGCAACTAGTCGTGTTTAATAGTATAGCTGCAGCTAAGTTGTCGTTTAGTAGTATAGCTGCAACCAAGTAGTCGTTTGCTTGCATGGAAAGAGCAAGGGGCGCGAAGTTGTCTGTAAAGTGCAAGTAATTGCAACATCATAAATTTCTGTGATCTTCAAGTAATCAACAGATGTACTTGGTTAGGTAAATCTACATATTGAATAACTCAATTAAGTGGGGAGGAGGGTGGAAGATCAGGGCAAATTTTGTCTTTTTGACAGGGGCTTTGGGAATTATATACTTTTCTGGGATTGCTTCAAAATCTTACTTTTGGTTTTTCAAAATCAAAGCTCCTTTATACAAAAACACAAAAATTTCCGGATTGTAATACCCTTTTAAATTCATTACTTTGTAGAAACATCTTCCATTTACTTTTCCAATCAATTGTTTGACAAAATAGTATTCCGTTGACTTTTAAACAATGTTATGAATATTGTACTAGATATGGAACAATATAAAACAATATGCATATCAACCACTATCAAGTATTGATTAAAGTAATTTCGTAAAATTAAAATATAGTTTTTAAATTTTATAAAATTACAAAATGATATCTCAATACATTGTATTATACAATTTTTAATTTTACTTTAACTATGTTGAAAAAATTATAATAGTATATATTGATATAACAACATCTCTTTATTCATATTAATATTACTTTTCACATATTTGTTACATAAACAAAAACCACAATCAATATTAGAAAAATATAATTTAATTCTCAAACAAATATTAAATAAGAACAATTTAAAATATTTAAAATATTACAATTTGTTATATCAAAATATCATAAAATACGAAAAATAGGTCTATAAGCATTGCAATAAAAATTTGTACCTAGGATGATTCCTCCCAATCTATGGAAGGAGTGCTTTAGAAGAATGCTCCGTTGATTCTCTAAAAACCATAATCATTTTTTGAAAATTGGTTCTTTAATCTTAGTTTCAAGCAAGCCTTCAGCAATTCTAAATAATCCAATCAATATCTACATGTAGAATTGTTCTCTATACTACTTTAGGAGAAAATTAAGTTACCTTGTATATGCAGCCAATCATGCATTTCAAAGGACCACGCTATATTAAGACATTGAAGGATTGGCTAAAAATATTAAAGATCCATTGATTTTGTTAGGAAATTTCAATTGTATATTAATTCATTCGAAGATGAGAGGACTAAAAAGTAATTAAGGAAGGGAAAATAAATAAGTTGTTCAAGGACTATACAAATAATTCAAATATGGTTGATCTGACATATATAGGGAATCTATTTACTTGGTCTAATAAAAAGGAGGGGTAATATAAAATAAGGAAAAACACTCGATAGGGGGTTGGTAAACTTTGATTAGATGGGATAGATTCCCAAACTCCTCAAGTTAGTTCAATAATCCTAGTTACTTAGATCAATCTTCATTGGAAATTATGCTCGAACATAAATAAGGAAGTTGAGAAACCTATTTAGATTCTTCAACTTCCTAACTGAATTGGAAGGCTACAGGGATCTAATTAATAAAGGGCTTAATACAATTGCTAAAGGATTTAAAGCCTTCAAACAAGTCTCCAAACTAAAAATTGTAAGAGAGGAGCTAAAGAAGTTTCATAAGGAGCATTTAAAAAATGATATGGTCAAAGAAATTGATCAAGACAAAAATGAACTTAAATGAACTTCAATGCAATTTGGACCCAATATTATAATGATCTAAGGAACCAATAATTAAGGAGAGGGAGAAAGAAAAACTAAATGCCTACTTGATAGCATTGGAAGCTTATAATTCTATATTAAAATAAAAAGTTATAACCGATTGCCTGAAAGAGGGAGACTTAAATACTGCTTTCTTCTATAAATGCATCCAGTGTAGAAGAAACGCCACTAAGATATCAGGAATCTTGGATTCCTTTGGAAACCCTTGTTTTGATTAAGATAAACTAAAGAAACAGACTTTTAATTACTCTAAAGTTTTTCTATTCTCCAAATCTCCAACCTCTACACCCAATTTAAATTTCTCAATTCATTTCTCACTTTCTGAGTAAAAAATTAGCATGATAACCTTATCCACCTTATAACTAACCTTGAGATTAGAAATGCCCTCTTTAGCCTTAATCTAATTAAGTCTCCAATAACAAATGACTTTAATGCCCTCTCCTTTCAAAGGTCTTAGAACTTATTAGAACCTCATGTCTATAGTCTAGTCTTAGAATTCTTTAATTAAAGCATTCTCCTAAAAGAACTAAACAAGAATTTCCTATGCCTAGTACCTAAAGTCCCTAACCGCTCCTCTTCCCAAGATTTAAGTGAAGTAAATCACTTGTTAATATAGAAATCAGGTATGATATGTAATATACACAAGAAGGGGGGGTTGAATTGTGTAATCTTTTCGAAAATATTAATCTTTTGAGACTTCTTAAATTTCTTTATAAAAATTTAAATGATCACAAAAACACTTTGCTAAAATTGATAAGCAATGTAATCACAAGTAATATTATTTACTTGTTTAACAACAAGAAAATTAAAAGATAGGGGTTAGAGAATAGACATTGCAATTTTATAATGGTTTACTCCAGACATTGGGCTACATCCAATCCTTAAAGTTTGCCTGAGATTTCACGACATTCTTTAACTTTACAAGTATTCTTTCCACACTTGCAAAGCCTCTTTAGGTCTCTCTCACAAAGTATTCTTTATCTGCTATATTAGCCTCTCCAAGCTCTATCCTTTCTTTCTCTCTCTAAAAAAATATTTTTGAGCTTTACGTTACAATTGTATTAGCTCACTTCTTTCGCACTTTGAATACATATTTTTTGCTAATGTAAAACCATTATTCTAGTCTTTGACTAGAACTAGTATTTATAGCCTAAGTCTCCAACTGTCTTCTTGAAAAATTGCTTCTTAAATCTTCTATAGACGGTTATTAGTTGAGCCCTGTAACTAACTCCAACTAACTAACTAACTGATCTAGAATATCTTCCTTTTGTATCGTATGGAATAATACTTCTTCTGTTACTACGTTTTGTCTGTTATTCTGCTTTGTTTGTTATATCACTTCGTCTATTGTTATGTGTCGTCTGGTGTCGCACTTCATCTAGTGTTACGATTCATTTGTTGTTGTACTTCATCTACTGTTACGTTTCATTTGGTGTTGCATTTCATTTAGTGTTGCGCTTCGTCTACTGTTGACGTATCGTCTGTTATAGATATATCATCTATCGTTGACTGTACACCTTCTGAGTTAACTAAGTGTTACTTACATTTTTTTGCACACTTAACAAACTCATTAAAACAGTTCATACATTTCTAAGATTATTATTATTTGATTGTCATCAAAATTAATAGAAGTGAAGTCCTCTTGATTTAACAATCTCTCCCTTTTTGATGATAACAAATAATCATAATTTTAGAAGATAAAATGATATTCATAGATGAATAGACGAATAGTATTTCGACGAATAATAAAACAAAAACATAATAAAAGCATAAGAATAGTCTTTTCTTCTATAGATGTTCTTCCGTTGATCGAGGTTTTCTTTTTCTTGTAGACATATCATGTTCACTCCTACCCTGTCTTACTATAAGCTTCACCTCAAACCTTGCTTTCGATGTAGAACCTATATCCACTTCATCTTCAAACTTTATTCCCGTTCTATAAATAGTAGTGGCATTAATAATACTCTTCACATCCATCTTTACCATGTTACCTCTGTCAAGAAAGATTCCATATTGGCCCCCTAAAATTGTTCTTGCGGAATAAGCATGATTTAAATAAATTATGAGTTCTTTAAGGTATTATTTTATGGAGTTAATTATTGTGTTAATGTTGGTAAGATTTTATGACTTAGATTAATTGAATTGAAGTATTAAAGTTGTAAGATTGTATAAGGGCAAATTGGGCAGACACTTAAGGGTATAAGACATAAGGCATTAGGCAAGGGGCAAAATGGACATTGCACACTCATTAAGGGTTTAAAAAGAAAAAGAAGAAGTTGTCTTGTATTTTTTTTAAGAAGAAGAAATCGTGGGTGAAGAGAAGAAGAGAAGAAGAGAAGAGAAAAAGAAGAGAAAAGCTAAGGTTTGGAGATTCTTAAAGAATTTGAAGATTTTGAAGCTAATTCAAGTAAGTATGAGCATCATTCTTCTTGATTAGATGAATGAAACATGTTTTGATGTTAGTTAAGATATGAATATGTGTGGGAATTTGTTGATAATGGGTAAATGCATATGTTTAGTTTTTAGGGTTAATGATCAAAGATAGATTTTGATGTTTTTGTAAATGATATGGGGTTGAAAATGAAGTAAAAGAAATGGTTTAGTTTTTAGATGGATTATATGTGAAATTTGGGAAGTAAAAAGTTGAAAAATGTAGCAAAAAATATTTTCAGAGTACATTTTTGTAAAAGTTCACCACGGCAAACCTTCTAGCTTTCGCCGCGGTGAACTTTTCTAGATTGCCGCAGCGAACTTTCCAACACAAAACATGTTTTGGTATTTTAGGCATAACTTTTTGTGTAGTTATCCAAATGGAGTGATTTTTAATTTGGTGTACACTGGAGACATAGGGATAAAAATTGTATGAAAGAATTGAGTTCAAATTCAATATCTGAGGATTTCAAATTTTGGATGGATATGGAATGCTGTTTTAGCATAAGACCAACCTAAAAATGTTTTTCGTATAATTTTTAGAGTACTGAACCAAATTGAATGATTTTGGAGTCACTAGAAACTTAAGATAATGGGGAATATTTTTCTAGAAGAAAGTATTATCAAATTTCTTCATTTACTTGATCATAAATTGAAATTCCTATTGAATGGAATTTTTGGCTATTGTTAAAGGAAATCAAGAAAGGCAAGAGGAGCAAAGTATGAGGCATCTTTGAGAAAGTTATAAGCAAGGATATTAAGGTGGGTACACGTTTGTAATAAAGTAAATAAGCCACTAATTGTTTTCTTCAAATCAAGGAAATTTAATGATGTAAATTGCATCATCAATGTTGCCTTTATTGCTTCTTGATTGTATTGTGAAATTGTTATATGTTTATATGAATTGTGTTGATGATTGATGAAAAGACTTTGAAAAGGATTTTTCTTTGAAAAGATACATATTTATGAAATCATGTTTTAAAAAATGGTTTCCAAAATATATCAAGTATATGAAAAGCAAGTTTTCAAAAAAAAGTTTCATTTTTTACAACCTATGAAATATGTGTTATGTAGGTTTGTGGTAGTCCCTCAAGAATGTCACGTGCATGTTGGCCAAGTTAAGGCTTCTCTCACCTGCCCGCTAGTGGCACAGAGCTCCTCATGAACTCCCTCAAGTTTACGACTACACAGGACCACTATGTAAAAATGTATAGTGCGTCATGTTTATGGATCTACCCAAACCATTCTGATATGCTTATATACTCATGATATGTTTGACATGATGGATGCATACATGATTTGTACTATTATGAGTTTTTGACAAATTGAGAATTTCATGAAATAAGTGTTTGATGATTTTTATTGTGAAATTTCTATGGTTTCAAAAATACACAATGGCAATGAGTTTTGAAAATGATTTTTGCTTATTATCTATTATAAACTTGTTACCCATAAGCTTTAATCTCACCTCCTTTCTCCCCATGACCAGGTAAAGAATATAAGGTCGAGTGAAAGAGGGTCAATGCATCGCTCCAAGTTGCATATTTTTGTATTTTAAGCTAGATTTAGTAACAATGAGGCTTTTAGTTGCATTTCAAGTATTATTGTTCAGATATCTTATGTATTTTGGGATTCTGAGACATTAATGTATTGTGGTTTGAAATACCATTATGGTTTTGTAAAAACTCTTATTTTTATATGTTAATGAATTATGAATTATGAATTATGTATGGATTCCATTGAGTGGAAATATGAATTTGTGTATGGATAAGTTTGAGATGAAATTAGGGATACTTGAGAAAATAATTGATTTGAGATGATGAATTATCGATTAATGTGCGTTCTATTTACACGACCTTGAGTAATCCATTTTGTATTGTTAAATAGCTTTACTCCAATACTAGGACACCCACTGACCCTCTCGATAGTATCTTGTGTCACGATAATCGATAATCCATCTACCATTGATATTAAGATGTCATCTACCACCTTTGCATTCTTTCAAAATTCATATATCTCATTCAAATAGACCTTTTCAAGAACCTTGAAGAAGTTTTTCTAGCCAACTGCTTTAATCTCTGGTTCAATGTCCATATGATTTTCCTTTAATGAGATGAAATCAACAGGTCTCTCATAAATAAGAGATTGCTCCATTTGTGATCTGTAAAAAATAAAAATTAAACACACAAATGTATTTCGCTCAAAGTAGTGATGTTAGTATCTAAAAGTAAGAATATGAGATGAAAAGAACTTGAGGCTTAGATTAGAGTATTGAATCGTTTTAGTTGAGAGCACTAAACAAGTCGGTTTCAAAGTATTTCAAGAAATTGATAGAGTAGAAGGTATTTTAAAATCTTGAGAAGATTTCCTTCTTATACCAACTTTTGAAAAGTTATCGTTCATAACTTACCATTACTATTTACTTGAAAACTTATGACTTTTTATGTTCTTTTTGTATGAATCGTCTAGGTCATGACATGTCAGATGAATGGTCATTCAGCATTACCATATTCAAGTTCTATCTGATTTTCTTGAATCCATCTTCACACAAAGGTTTAGTGAAGATATCCGCCTATTGTTGATTTGTTTCAACAAATTGTAGATTGATGATTCCTCTCTGCACATAGTCTCGCATAAAATGATGTCTAACTTCAACATGCTTTGGCCTCGAGTGTTGTATTGGATTCTTTGATAGATTGATAACACTTGTGTTGTCACAGAAGATTGAAATTTGATCTTCTTGTATGGAGTAATCTTCTAACTGATACTTAATCCATAACGTCTGTGAACAACAACTTGCAGCTAACAAGTATTCAACTTCTGTAGTAGATAGAGCAATTGAACTTTGCCTCTTGCTTGACCATGAAATTAGATTATGACCAAGAAAGTAACAACCTCCACTTGTACCCTTTCTATCAATTCTATCTCCAACATAATCAACATCATAGTAGTCAATTAACCTTAAATCTTTACCTTTCTCATACATTAAACAAAGATTAGTAGAACCTGCCAAGTATCTTAATATTCTTTTAACAGCAATATAATGAGATTCTCTAGGATCTGCTTGAAATCTTGCACACAAACAAACACTAAACAATATACCAGGTCTGCTTGCAGTTAGGTAAAATAAAGAACCAATAATTCCTCTGAAGAGGGTTTGATTAACCTTCTTACCTATTTCATCGTTAGATAAAAGGTTTGAAGGATGCATAGGAGTTAACATAGGTTTAACCTTTTCCATTTTATATTTGACTAATAGTTCTTTGATGTAGTTCTATTGATGAGTAAAAATCTTTTCTTCAGTTTGTTTAATTTGTAAACCAAGAAAAAATTTCAATTCACCCATCATACTAATTTCAAATTCACTTTTCATAAAATTTCCAAAACTGGAACATAGATTCTTAGAAAGTGCAACAAAAATAATATCTGTACTATAATGAAATCATTTTTGATACATTTTCTAAACAGATTCTTATCTACTTGTCCTCTAATAAAGTCATTTCCAATCAAAAACGAACTTAGACGATCATACCAAGCACGAGGTGTTTGTTTTAATCCAGACAAAGTTTTATCAAGTCTATAGACATAATCTGGTTTATTGGTTTATCAGTATCTTTAAAACTAGGAGGTTGTTTTACATAAACTTCTTCATCTCTAAAACCATTCAAAAAGGCACTTTTCACATCCATTCGAAACAGTTTTATATCATGACAAATAGCATATGCAATCAAAATCCTAATAGCTCCTAGTCTAGCTACAAGAGCATAGATTTAATTATAGTCTATTCTTTCCTATTGATTATAGCCTTGAGCTACTAATATAGTTTTGTTACGGTTTACTCTACCTAATTCATCTAGTTTATTTTTGAATACCCATATGGTTCCTATGACAGACTTATTAGGTGCTCTAAGAGTTGGACACCGTTTTCAAAACCTAACTCTTAAACGGAACCATATGACTTGAGCGTATTAACATGCAGAGTTCTTTCATTTAACTCTCATTAGCCATCATCAGTTCACTCTCAATGTCATAACATCTCAAACCACAAAGGTGAGCTCACACAACGGATTCACAATAACCATAATTGACTTCTTCAAAACAATTGAAGCTCCAACTCTCTAGTTTAATTTGAAGAAAGAATCATCTCAATCGGAGCTCTATAGATCAAGATACGCTTAAAAATCCAAAGTGTGTTCACAACCAAGTCTTGCCCTTCCAGTCGATCCCTTACTTCCTTTCCATTAATATTTTTGAATTCAACACCAAAGACTATCAATATTCTTGAGGAGATAGATACATGTATTAGGAAGCTATTTCTTTGTGAATCACCTCAATCGGAGGTCAAAAAAAGAAGTTTTGGCTAAACGAATCCAACGTGTTTATGTCCTTAGTCATTTTGTACCTCTCTTGGTGCAATTTTCATAAATTTTGATACAGAGGTCTGATTGAGTTCATTCTTAGACCATTTTAAAGTAGACTTCAATATCTAAAACTTTCTTGAAGGATCATAAATGAAATTTTGTCATTTGGAAGGTCAAAATATATGGTTCGTGTGATTTTACATGGGCAGGCCGTTTAACCTTCGGGTGAAAATGTGCTCCTGTGTCAGAAACACACGACCTGTGTGATTTTACAAGCGCAGGCTATGTAACCTTCGGGTAACATGAAATTTTCACCCTCCAAGACCACTCCAAGGGATCCTAAATCCATCCTAACATCCTCTTTCCTCATAATCTTCCCAAATTCAACTCTTTCTAGTTCAATATCACTTCATATACTCTAATTATTCGGGATACACGTCCTTTACAACATCATAACTTTTAATGATCATAACTCTCAACTCCGATATCCAAAAATCACATACTTTATATCATTGCAAATCTAAGAAGACAAGCTAAAAATTTCATTAAGGAAACTTTGGCTAATTCTATCTATATTAATACAAAATTTCTCCTGAAGTTAGAACACACATTTTGTTAGTAGTGTGCCCTAGGCCAATGGACATTTGTGACTTTTGCACTAACATTATGGTTTATTAATAAGATATTATGAGGTAGTATTATAGTTTTATGTAATGTGATTTACATTCCATGAATAGTATTAGGCTTATGTCATCAAGTATGTGACTTGATAGTAAAACCATAAGCTT
>JANITW010000004.1:44074030-44084410 GCA_027564335.1 Erythroxylum williamsii | reverse complement strand
CAGATTACCTTCAATTTTGAGAGTCTTGGTCTGCGCCATCTCTCCAAATTCGGCTACATGGCAGACCATCTCTTCGGGGCAAAACAAGTATCACAATCTGCTAGTAATCAAATTTTGTATTATCAAATTATCTTCAGCAAGAATGAGAATCGTGGAATGTCTTAATTTAAAATACATTTGTATCTTATGTAAGGCTTGCATATATTCTTCATCCATATTCTTGCACACTGTATTAACTTTTGGCCTTTCATTCTTTATACAAACATAGTCAAATCCCATCTTAACAATCTTGTTCTTCAAAGCCTTTCATAACATAATCACAGTGAGAAGGAATAAGGCCAAGATATTATGCTTCAAAGCACTAAATTGTAACGTGGTAAAGGATTGGGAGAATATGAATTAATGGCTTAAGGTTACTTTGCAAACCTATTTGGAAGAAGTTACAAGGATAAATCAATTCCCCAAAATGTCTAAGCATCCTTGAGAGGCACAATCTCCACTCAACAGGCTTTGGAACTTATCGGGAAAGTTACTCCAAAGGAGATTAGATCTTCTATTTTCTTATTCAAACATAACAAAGTACCAAGATTAGATGACTTTAGTGCTAAATTCCTTCAGTCCACTTGGAGCCTCATTGATTCTCTATTTATCAATATTGTCTAAGAGTTCTTTGACGTCAAATGTCTTTTTTCGAACTAAACAAAACATTTGTCAGCCTAATTCTTAAGGCTCCTATTCTAGAAAATCTTAAGGAATACAGGCCAATTTCATGTTACATTGTCATTTAATAACTTACCATCAAGATAATAGCTAAGAAGGTAAAAAAAACTCTCAAAAGTTTCATAAATGCTTGTTAGGGAGCTTATGTTAAAGGTAGGACTATAAGAGACAATGTTTGCATAGCTCAAGAGTTTTGTAGGTGTCACTCTAGCAACAAATCCATTAAGAGTTATGTAATGAAAATTAACTTTATTAAGGCTTTTGATACAATTAGTTAGGAATTCATATTGGATGCTCTCCAAGCTTTTGGTTATTTTAGAATGGATTACTAAATGCCTAATGACTATGACCTTTATAGCGATTATAAATGGTGAGCCATCTGATTTATTCAAAGCAAATAGGGGATAAGGTAAGTGGAACCTTTGTCCCTATTTCTCTTTACTATTGATATGAAAATATTGAACAAAATCACTACCCTTTATAAATGATAATTTGAGTTTTAAGTACCACAATAGATGTTAGGAACTCCAAATCTCAAAACTTGCTTTTGTTAATGATTTACTAATACTATGAATTGTAGATAATTAATCATTTGACATATTGAAGAGATCCTTAATATCATTCACGGAAATATTAGGTCTATAATATAACCTTGACAAGAGCTCTATTTACTTATCTTGCAATTAAAAATTCTGATACATGAAACTGGAACCTTAAACTTGGAATCAATTCATTCAAATACCTAGGTGTTTGCATCTCCTCAATTAAAACCTATAATAAGTTATAACGACAGAAGAATCAGTTCCTGAAGTAACAACTGGCTTTCTTATGGAGATTTAATTTAGCTATCAATCACCTACTTGTTATCCCACATGTTTTACTCTAGTTGTTCAAACAATCCCAATCACATTAAGAAAACTACTGAACGTCGAACACTTCAAAGGCAAAATGTTTAATGACTTACCTCTACCATGCAAACCCAAATTAACTACTGTAACACAACGCAAATCCAAATGCACTACATATAATCAAAACAAACGCAATAGCACTCTCAAAACCAGATTAACCGTCAAACACAACTTACCTCCACCAATGGTAGACATAGGCACTCCGACAGTAGCACTCTGAGAAGACAGCAACACTCCGACAACCCACGCAAACTTCATCAACGAGAACACAAATCAACGGTCCAAGGTAGCTCGAGAGAGAGGGAAAATGCGACAGCAGCAGGCGGGATTGACGAAAAATGACTTAGGGATGGAGGGGAACGACGTTGATTGGGGAACTTAGGAATGGAGGGGAACGACGTCGATTGGGGAAGGTGGGGCTCAGTAGTCAAACGCAAACGATGTCATTTGGCCTTTAGATTAAACGACGTCGTCTTGCTCGACGAAGAACTCAAACCAACAGGTCAGCCTTCCGCGACGTTTCCTCTATAAAAACGTCAAGAATTATTTTTCTCGACGTTTTCTTGCTAAAACGACACAAAAGGTTTAACAAATCCGTGACATTATTGCAAAACATCGTGAAACTCAGTAGTTTTCGTGACATTTTAAAAACGTCACGAAAACTAAAAAACCATCGCGAATTGCCCTTAATTGTTGTAGTGAGCGGAAGAGTTAGGTAAGAATGAACAACAAAAAAAGTGCAAGTAAATCCCTTCCTCATTAATTGCCCTGTGCATGTGATAACAAGATATGAATAAACATGTCTATCTGCAATAATATGTGTGGTCTTATTATCATTCGATTCAGTAACTACCTAGCCTGGCTGTAGAGGAGGTGAAGGTCACTCTCATCTCATGTTACACCATTACAGTTAACATGAATTGGCTTAGTTAAGAAATGTTTCCAAATCCTTTCCTCGTTAGTATGTTCCAACATTAATGCTCTTTTCTCCTTCCACTAGTTCAAACATTTTTCTCTTAGAAAAACCATTTCCTTTTTTGCCATCTCTCACACTCTTGCTTTCCCATCTCTTCCCGTTCCCTACGATTTCTTCCTGTCATCTTAACTATTTGATCTTTTTCAAGCAATAATCGAAACACCCTTCTCCCTCTCTCGCTTTACACATGCACAGAACAGCATATAGACACGAACAAACATACACCAAGTGCTTCTTTGTACTGTTTTTCTTTCGCTGTCTTCTTAAAAATATATTCCGCTTGGTGTTCTGTTGTCTCTTTCATGTTTTGTTCTTGTTATATAGCTGCTTGAACATGGTCTTTCTGTTATTACAATTTGATTTCTCTTTTTCTTCTCTAGTGACGAACAGCTAGGCTTAATAACTACTCTATACCTAGCCTTTGTTAATCATTGAGAGGACATGTTGAGCTCTTGTAACTTCGAATCTGCGGATTCTGAGCAACTGTGTTTGCTTTCCTGCAACTTCTGTAGCATTCTTCTTGCGGTATTTAACCTGAGGCTTCTCATTCCACAGATCTGTAAAGTTCTTCACAAGTAGAACCTACAGATTCTTGGGTTTTTTCTGTTGTTTCTTATCTTAGTCTTACTTGCTTATGAACTGAACCAGATCTAACATACGTCAATGTCACACAACTGATTTCGCGAGTGTATATCTTTCATGAGTTCTTTTTTCTTTTCTTTTTCTGCGTCCAGTTATGTCTATCAATGCTCCTGGTCTTTTTAGTATTCTGTTCTATTTTCTCAGCCAAAGAAATACCGTAAAGTGAGAACGATCTTTCCCATGAACTGAAGTTCCTGCTGGGGTTTCTTTCTAGCAGCTACTTCATACACATCCAGCTTAAACTCCTGATTGGAAAGGAAACAAAGTGAGATAATTTTGAAAGACACACATCAAGGTTTTCTTAATTTGATATGTTTGAATAAAATGAAAACCTACTGCACATTACTAGTGGTCCTAGACTGAGTCAATTGGAAGTTGGCAGTTTCACGATGCGGCAAAGTTCGATTCTGTAACATTTCTGTTCACATTGAAGTTTATCGCAATCGCTTTTCTGTTACTCTTTTATCAAGAGAGAAAAACGAAGATACACACATATATGGCTTGTGGTTTTGCAGGTAAGTGTTCCACGCAGCAGCTTGTGTGAGATGGTGACCATCCGATGCGGATACTGCGCAAATATGTGGTCTATAAACATCGGAGCTTCTACTTTGCAATCAATCGATCAAGATTTTCAGGTGCCGTTTCTTATGAATTTGCTTTAGGCCACTAACAAGCCATGGCATAGGGCATAGCCTTTCACAGTCTTGCGCTTCTTTTGAGGAAATCGAATGTTCAAGCTTGATTATTTTGTCATTTACTTGAATGTCTGATGTGATGTTCTCTCAAAATTTAGACTTCTTAGGGATTTAATTTGCTTCTAAGGATGAATATAAGGACAAGAAATTATATGTTATAGGTTTTTCTTTCTTTTTTTTTTTTTGGGTACGTTGCTCTCGTCTTTTCTTCACTTCTTGATATTGCTTCTACTCTTAGCATTCTTAAACACCGATAGAATCCTCAAGTCGATTTGATTGACACAAGCTTTTACGGCTCAGATCTCAGTGACATTGTTTCTTTCCGTTAACCCTTTTCCTCTATTCTGGAGACATGATTTACAGCATCCTCTAGTAAATATGGGCTTTATCTGGCTTAAACTGGACGTATACAGCACCTCAATTTAGTCATGTCAATGCTCGTTTACTTTCGTTTGAAACAAGTTTTGAGAATCGTTTACAATCCTAGAAATTGTCAAAGTAATAATATCTATATGATTAGATGTTGAGGCGTGATTGTTGATGGCTGAGAAAACTTGTACATGTAGATAAAATGTGGCCCGATTTCTGTGCCCGTAAGAGATAGATTCTAGCCGTACAAGGCCAGTATCGTTTGTCCAGCAAATAAGAGTGGTATTAAGGGAGGACTTGATCCTCTGTCTCATTGACTACCAACTCTATCCCTTTTAATCTCAACCTTCTATTTTTGTAAGACTCACATAAATAAAAGATTGAGATTGAAAAAGATAGGGTTGATACTCAAAAAATGGGACAGAGGATCTCAAGTGATATATATGTACATATGTAATTGTATGTGTGGTTGTAGCGCGGGAAAGCGAAGACCCATCATATCACGTAAACGGCTCGAATTTTAGAATCTATGAATTTGCAATTATGTTTCCTGATTATAGGACAATTCACCAAAATTAAGCTACACCTATATGATAATAGTTAGATTTCTATTGTTGGAGTAGCTTGTAGAACAAAATATACCAATCGCATCCACTGTTGGAATCATCATGATTTATACATATGAATAAAGATGCACATAAAAACTATCGTGATGTATAGAATGAAAATGATTGAATAGTCACCTCTATTGCAAGCAGTGCTGGTTGAACTTTGGTCGATGTAGGCGTATACTACAGAAAATATAGATTAAAAACTCTTTAAACTTGCATGAACTTCATTCGAGATATTGACCCATTATATACTTTCGTTCCTATTCAAATAAAATTATATTCTTGATTCCTTTCTCAAACATATATAGGAAAGGCCATCATAATGGTTACATAATTTTGAAGGAATGTAATTGTGTTAGGTCTCAAATCATGCCCTAGAACACCTTACTTCTATTGTGCCACCAAGTACTATACCAATAGCCATTGTGCTATTATTGCATAATGGGTTTCACTAGAGTATTTGTAAACCCTCATCATTCTTATGTTCTAGTCCGGTTAATAGCAAAGGTAATAGCTTCGTGAGAAATATATTAAAAAAATTTCTTATAACAACCCTTTTTCATGGTGCAATTCTTAAAAGAAAAAGTGCTTATGAAGGTTTTAGCATGCCGGCGTAGCCTAAATTTATGCTGAAACTTCTACTTTTTAAAACAAGGATATGATAATTAGTCATAGATTTTTCTTCCTTTTAGGACATATTTCAAATTGATAAAGGATTTCATAAACAATAAGAATTTGTGTCGTCCTACTATTAAAAAATTTGTGACTAATTTTTTATCACTTTAGTATTATGTTCTAACGAAGAAAGAGTTAAGGAAAATGTTCATAAGTGATAAGTATATTATATCCGAGCATGTTAGGACTATCATAGAGTGTAGGTTTCTAAAATTAGACTTAAAAATCATGTATTTAATTCCCAATATCAATTTTTCGTCTAATTTTCTTTTTCTGGAAAAAGGGAGAACAAGTGGATTGTTTTTGTTATTATTTGATTTTCAATCCCATATACAAATCTCCGTCTCCAATGAGTTTATACTTTATTTCCTCCACTAATTTCAGTTTCCCAGTTCAACATTACCAGAACTTAGAATTGACTCAAGCTCCTCTTCCAAGCACAAGAAGAGAGCAACCAGGCCACCGGTCACAGAGGTCATCAAGGAAAGAGTAGTAAATCAACGTGAGTTACCTGTAAACCTTTTGAATTCATTTTCAAAGAAACTGTATAAATTGGAAGAGTTGAACAGTTCTGTGTTTTTCACCTTTCAGCTCCCAAAAAGAGACACCGAGCACCTTCAGCATACAACCAGTTCATAAAGTAATAAAACTGTCTCTCAATCAAATTCTACATATGATAACTTTTAGGTATACATTGTTGTTTGGTAGGCATTTTGTATGTAAATGTACTAATTAGTTATGAAAGGATTTTGTTGCATGTAGGGAAGAGATTCAAAGGATTAAAGCCAATAATATGAAGATCACCCACAGGGAAGCATTTAGTACTGCTGCCAAAAATGTAAGTGAATAATCTTCCCATGACAATCTCTCTATCATTCTAATTTCTGAGATTTTTCTTGTAGAATCATAGATGCTAATTTTATTTATAAAGATTCAATTAATTTGTAATATAAGGAAAAGTTGTCTAAATTTAAATTTACTAGAAAATTAAAAATCGAGCAGATAAGAATGCAAAAAAGATTAATAACAAAATAATCTTTAAAAAATCAAGCATAAACTTTTACCAACAATTAATTAACATTTTAGTATTCCTATTTTTTATTTTTAATTCGGATGACATGATGAATACTAACCAAAGAAGAAAACTAGGTATTGCTTGTTGTCAGATAATTTCTTTCTTAGTAAGCTTAATTTTGAGCTATTACAAGGTAATTTAGTAGTAGTCTACAATCCTATGAACTAGTTTCCTACATAAAAAAGTTTAGAACGGTAATATTTTCTTTATTACATTTCAAATTCTATAAATTTAAGGGTAAGAAAATTAGAAATATATATATGTGTATAAATTTACATACGTTCCAATAGACAAAAAATATTCATTTTAAGAATCCAAAATTTGCAACAAAAAAAATGAATTTTACATTTTAAAATAGTAAGGTTACTTTGTGATTGTAGAATTGAAAATAGACTTGAAACTTCGTTGAATGATGAACGAGATGGTGATAAATTTAGAATAGTTTAGTAAAAATTGAAATATTAGAAGTTAGAACTCTTTTTTGTTCTTAACAATATTTAGAAGAATAAAAAATTTGAAGTTTGTACGCTAATAACAATAGAATTCGAATCGGCAACTCGAATTCAAAATTGAAGGCTCCAAAAGCAACTGACGATCACGATGTCAGTTATAGAACACGCTTACCGGAGTGAACATATTTATATGGAATAACTACTCTACATTAATAATTGACCCTTATTATTTATAAATTCTTTAATATTTTCATGTTTAGTCAAAATGGGATACTCTAACAATAAAAATATGGATGTCATGAAGCAGCACACTAAGAAGAAGTAAATGTATGTCAAGCCTTTTGCTATAGGAAAGTCCACGGATTCGTATGGAATCTGATGACTCCTTTAATAGGACATCTTGTTTTTTGGTAGAAATAATAGGCATGTTTATTACATTTATATATCAGCATAACTAATTATCTTCACGGTATTATCATGCATGCCTATTTTTTGAACCAGAGTACACTTTTAGGGGATGTTTTGTTAGATTTTAGATGGTGTTCCAATTCCCTTATTTACTTGGTATATGTATAACTTCCTTGCTTAGTGGCGCTAACAAACCTGGAATTCATTTGCTAGCTAGGTCTGCTTACTGACTTACTTGTGTCATTGCTAGTGGGCGAAATACCATGTTTTGGAGCTGATGATGGAAACCAACCAGACAAGGTTGGACAAGGTAAGCACATCTACTTACTAGTAGCAAACTTGTAATACTTATGAAACAAATTAAAAGATTAACCTCTCCTTTTCTTATACATTAATTAATTTTATGCATTTGATTAAGTTTGACACTGAACAGTCTTTCCAAATGGTTTGCTAGACACGTTCAAGCAACCAATTGTAACTGGTTTACTAGAGTGTGAGATCAAGCTAATCTTTAGAGAAATCAGATCAAGGTAACCTCAAATGGCTAAGACCAAAAGCTTGTCGGTTCAAATAAGATGTTGATGCTACCTATTTCCAGCAGACGTTTGCATATCAAGTTACATGTCTCATTAAATATGTTTATATTTTATAGAAAGTTGGAAGTTAAAATCAATTGGTTCGATCTTGCATACATGGTGATATATTGGGGGAAGAAAGTTTCATATTGTTTGGTCAAGCTCTAATAAATGCTTAAGAAAATTCTTGTGGACAAAAGTTACATCACGTCCATTAAGGCTTAAAGAAGAAATCGGAATTGCTTTTTCTTTTTATTTTTAGTTGAATTTCTGTAACTTTGTTGAGTTACAACATTTTAGAATACCCGAAATCAATCATTATACAATACGTTGCTTCAACTTACCACTGTTCATTTTGCACCCCCACTATAATCGCCGTGTGCGTAGCAGACAATAGTAATAGTTGGCGTTAGGTAATTGATGCACCAGGTGTTGATCTACTTTGTTTATACGTACCGTTTTGTTGCTTTTGTTGGCAGACAATAGGAGATTTTAAGGCATTTCGTTACTTCTGCTTTCTCAGCTTCCTAATCAAGTCTATAATGGTGACGTAGCAAAATGACTCCCATATATCAACATATTGATTCCAATTTCTTATGGCTGAAAACTTTGTTTAGGTTGAAGAACATCCATGATCCTGCTTCAGTCGATGGTCCTTGAGGTGCTATATATTTATTTATTTATGGGAACGAATTAAGAGTGGAGCGGTCAAAATAAGTATTTGCTGATTGCCACTTTCTCAATTCAATATAAGTATTTTCTGATGCTTTATGTAGAAATTCAATATCATTTTCCAATGAATTCTTTATCATAATGGTACAAGAAAAAAAAAAAACATCGAAAAGTAAACGCTTCCATTAGCTACAAGCAGAATGGTTGAGCCCGGAACTGAAAGTGCACTAACTAAAACTTCACGGTGTTCATATTATCGGCTTTTGCTAGCTTGCGCCCAATATTTAAGGAGTTAAATCTGTTGTACTAAATTAATTAATGTGAAAAGGATGTCACCAAAATTGTACGTCAATGTCAAATCAAAACAACTTAAGTTGACAATATCAAAATCTTGGAGCAAAAGGTTGATCCCTAACCTAAAGGCCCCCCCACACTCTGACCTAACGAAGCAACTGGGAGGATGTAAATTAGGCACTCAGCAGCCCGCTAAGAAGGAGGTGACAATATCAAAACCTGTATCATATGAAAAGAGACATACTTGCTTTACACCTTTAAAAATTAAAGATCCTTGGAAATAAAATTTGTTGGAAAATTGGGTTGGAATCTGATTCGATTCGTAGCAGAATAATTACAAATTTTTTTGTAATTTTTTATTTCCCAAAAATCAAGATCTATTTAATCTTTTAAAATAATTAACACAAGTTATAATAAAGTGAAATTTTAATCTGTACCTTATTTCGAAATTTGATCTTCATCTTATTGTATCCTCGAACCGTTTTCGAAATTAATTTGTCTCAATCACCATAGATGCACAAGTGCTTGGCCTCTAACAGTATCCATAGAATAAGTTGAGAGAATTCTGTAATTCTTACAAAGAGAGTTAAGCATGAAGTACTAACTCCATAGAGTTCAAGCCTATTTAAAATAATCTTTGGACGTTTTAGTAATTTAATGAAAATTAAATACTAATTTCAATTAAACTTTAATTGGAATTATAAATAATTCTAATTAAATACCAATTATGCCCAAATAAGATTCAATATCTTATATTGATCCTTATTTATTTTGTATAATATAGAAGAATTCATTGGACTTGCCAAACCATCCAGGCAATAACATTTTGGAACGTACTGTGAGTCAACCTAGATGATTTCCTAGGATTAATTTGTTTTGAATTGATTTGATGTGTTAAAATTATAAATGAAAATAGAAATAAAAGTCAAATGATATTGGAGAAATATTATAGATGATTTTATAATTTTTGAAAATTTAGATACAATTGGAGTAAAATTTAGGATATGATTGGACTGGTTAAATAAAATAACCTAGTTTAAGCTTATAAGAATTGGACAAGTGACAAGTGTCACTTGTCAAGCCACACTTATTTTATTTTGAAAGACCATTTTAATTGTTTTGATCTTGCTTCTTCTTCGTGAGTCTCCTAAGTTTCTGGAAGCTTGATTCTTTCAAAAATTGTCTCATCCTTATCACACAAGTCTTGCTCTCACTTTTCCCTTGCTATCTCATTTTGCTCTCTCCTTCACTGTCACTAAAATACCTAACCCTACAACCTTTGGCAAGATGATGATTGGATGATATTCG
>JANITW010000004.1:43996624-44006655 GCA_027564335.1 Erythroxylum williamsii | reverse complement strand
AAAAATAAATTGAAATTAAACTAACAAAAGTAAATTAAAGAAGCATTTATTTCTTTGTATGTAACTAGTGGGTACCTTTTTCCTGGCCTTGCCAATCAGGTTTTTTAACGACCCACGCCTTTATCATCATCAATAAAGGTTTCCAAACTTCTTGGCAGAAAAGTCTCGCTAAAGGGAGAATATCCTACTGACCGAATTTCATCAACATCACTCGGCCAAGTTACCAAGACCGAATCTTAGAACCAGGAAATGCCAAGAAAACAATCTTGGATCGCTCAGCCTCAACATCACTCGGTCAGGTTACCAAGATCGAATCTTAGAACCAGGTGATGCCAAGATAACAATCTTGGATCGTTCAGCCTCAACATCGCTTGGCCATGTTACCAAGATCGAATCTTAGAACCAGGCAATGTCAAGAAAACAATCTTGGATCACTCGGCCTCAACATCGCTCGGTTAAGTTACCAAGACCGAATCTTAGAACCAGGCGATGCTAAGAAAACAATCTTGGATCGCTCGGCCTCAACGTCGCTCGACTAGGTTACCAAGACCAAATCTTGGAACCAAGCGATGACAAGAAAACAATCTTAGATCGCTCAACCTCAACATCGCTCGGCCAGGTTACCAAGACCGAATCATGGAACTAGGCGATGCCAAGAAACCAATCTTGGATCGCTCGACCTCAACATCGCTCAACCAGGTTACCAAGACTGAATCTTGGAGCCAGGCGTTGCCAAGAAAATAATCTTGGATCGCTCGGCCTCAACATCGCTAGACCAGGTTATCAAGACCGAATCTTGGAACCAGGCGATGCTAAGAAAACAATCTTGGATCTCTCTGTATCAACACCGCTCGGCCAAGTTACCAAGATCAGATCTTGAAATCAGGCGATGCCAAGAAAGCAATCTTGGATCGCTCGACCACAACATCGCTCGGCCAGGTTATCAAAACCGAATCTTGGAACCAGGCGATGCCAAGAAAACAATCTTGGATCGCTCAGCCTCAACATCGCTTGGCCAGGTTACTAAGACCGAATCTTGGAACCAGGCGATGCCACGAAAATAATCTTGGATCGCTTGGCCTCAACATCGCTCGGTCAGGTTACCAAGACCAAATCTTGGAACCAGGCGATGCCAAGAAAACAATCTTGGATCGCTTTGTCTCAAAACAATCTGGCTCAATGGTAAGAGGCATGCTTGTAAAAGCAACAAAACCTTGAGGTTGGGTGTTCGATTCCCACCAAAGAGGACAATACTGATTTGTGTTGGATGCCGCGGTATAACCCGCAAACACACGCTGGGTGGGAAATGCTAACCCAGGTGTGGGGTCCAACACAAATACTCATATGCATGAATTAGAAATACATATGATCTCTATCATATCACTTGTAGGCAAGAAAAATCATGCAATTATTATCTTTTAATGACAATTATTATCATACTATAGCAAAGCCTTTAATTGTAGTCCATAATTATGCTTCGTGACATCTACGTCCTTACTTTAATTTGATTTTCTGTTAAAGACTACATTTTTATCGTATGCATTTTTCATGAAAATGATTAGGCATTCCTTGTTGTTTACGAGCTACATTAGCTAAATAGCTTATGTGTTTATGGAATTTTCCTTTGCTAACCCGCTTTGAGCTTTATTAGCATTTCCTTTTATATAAATCATACTATATGAACCTAACCAAATGCCGAACCTATGCCTTAAAACTAGTGGAGCATTTGTAATTCTTGATGACTGTGATTATACAAAAGCTTAAGTATAGGGGTGTGCATACATATGGGCTGGTTATATTTGTTAAAATGGCATGTTATGAATACCTATGTTGACATAGCTTCTATCACTATTATATTTGAAAAAAAGAAAAAAAAGAGAAAAAATGTGAGTTTGAATAAAAGTATCAGGGAGAAAATACAATCACTTTGAAAAGTTGTTAATTAATGGTTTGTCCTTCTTAAGTTATATTGAATGGGTGGTTTGATTATATTGCATAAGAGGTGGATGTTGTTTTGGATGGAGCACTGTTTATGTTATGTTCATTTGGTTTATGGTGTGAGAGCTGAATTGAGTTGTGAAACATAATTGTTGCATTCTTCAAAACTGACGATATCCAATTTTGAATGAATGTTAACTTATGCAATTGACATCTCATTGAGTGTTACTTTTTCTTCACTAGCTTCATGGTTTTTATTCTACATTACCTAAAATACATCTCAGGTTACCCTTTCCCATATTACAAAGCTGGAAAACTCCTTTGATTCATGATTATGCATTTGATTTTTAGTGGTGAAGAAATGAAATGATATGCAAAGTTGTGGATTGTTGTGATCATAAGTGGTGTTTGAGTGTACCTGTGGAAATATCATATTTAATCACAGCTTATCCAAGTCTACCTCTATATTACACTGTTTCTAAGAGTGATAAAAGTTGATTAATCATGAGCAGAAGTTTTGAATGTTGAGTTGTTGCTATAGGTTTTGAAAGTCATTCATCTTTACTTATAATTATCTATTCTTAGAAAATATGAAAAATGGGTAAGAGTTTTGGCTTGTGATTTTTATTTTGACAATTTTCTCGAGGACATTCAAAAGATAAGTGTGGGGAAACTTGATATGTACTTAAATGTTGATTCATTTGATTTATTACACTTAGCGATTAATGCCTTAGAAATGTTTAAGAAACTCACTTTAGCTCGTATTTGATTTTAGGTACATTTCGGAAGTGAAGGAACTAAAGTGATCCAAAAGCATACTTATTAAGCCATCTTCTCGATATTCATACTTTATTGTCTTCACGGAGAAAGAAGAAGAATAAGATTATAAGAAGAGGAGACAAGTTAGAGCATGACAATGGAGAGTGAGGTAATGTGGATCACGATTGAGCAATTAAAATGTTACAATTGTGAGCATTGTCTCATAGCTGTAGCATGAATTGCAAGCACGTAAGACATTAATAATTAAATGAACTGCATGCATGTGTAACATTTTATTTAAAATGTTACATGAATCAGAAGATAAGAGGACACCTCATGCTACCAATTTTGTGACATGAATTTTATGAATGACCTAGTTGTCACTTTAAAACCTAGTTTTGATTATAAAGAAAAAGGTATGATGGCTATAACATGGATAGCAAATTTGATGCACCTCACATTACCAAGAGAGGGCTATAACAATTAAAATGTTACATAACTTTTAACCTATCCATTGCATTAAATAGGCAGTTTTCCATTCCATTTTACCTAGCTTTTGGATGATATGATTAATAGGTGATAATTTTGATGGCAAAGGATTGAAAAGGAAAATAAAAACATGGAATAATTGTAACACCACATGCATCACATTACACTTGTCCATTTTTATCTCATTAAAAACCTAGCTGCCTCATTATTTTGTTTTGTAAATAGCTTCTGAACAAAAAAGTTGGAAGTAATGGCTGGGACATTGGATAACAACTGAAGGATAGCACCAACACATATGTCCTCTTCTGTTTTGAAAGACACCTATCCCATATACCTTTTAAACCTAGCTTCCATATTGTTTGAGGGAGCCATGGAATAAAGAAACAAAATGAAGTGTTGGCTAGGGGTGGGGGTGAATAATAAAAAAAATTCATTCACCAAAAATAAACTTACATAGTGTCATTACAACTTATAATCCGTGTATATACATTACATAACATTTAAGAGTTTAATACTCCATACAAAATGTTTATCATGAAATGGGATGCTAAATTAAAACATTCTAACTAGACTCCTCAGATTCAACTGATCAAACCTTTAAGCCATTCTCGTCCCTAAAATGCAAGTATTGGACTTCTACTATATCATGTTAGTAGTTAAAACTCCTTTGAACCTGAAAAGCAACGTTGCAATTTTGATGAGTTTGCGAAATTAATGAGTGAACCATCATTGATGTGTTCACTCAATTCAAAACACCAAGATAAATTGTAACCTAATTCAACAAGCATATCACATCATTCAGTATTGAATAACACATACATTTTATCATATTTCAATAAGTACAACATGTACACAAACATTGCATATCACTATTTCAAAACAATTCAATAATTCATCTCAATCATTCGTATGATACATGTAAAGTTGTATATGCAAATGCATATGTGACTATTCTTATTTTGCTTTATTATGACCGAGCGCCCTTTCAATCCTGTATCCATTGTGAATACTAAGCTCATTTCTAGCTCGAATTTGTTGTGGATTCCGAGTCCATGTTATCTGAGCTAGAGGCTCCTTTCATCATTCTGAGCTTAAAGCTCTTTTCTCTTATTGGACACTCTGATTATAACTCCTTTAATTGATCATGAATGTCAAATTCAATGATGTGAATCATCTCACACATAATTTGCTTTCATCAATGTAATTGATTATCCAGAATTCATATTCAATTTGAATCAAATAACTATTTCATGGATAATCATAAAATCAGCAATTGATTCAATTTAAAAACACTTCTATATATTGTCTCATAATATCAAACTCCTCGAACCAAAAATGTCCAAAATTATAAAAATCATATAAATAACAATTCAATAACTAAAATTTAACCAAAAATAAATCAATCATAGTGAGAAACATCTAGGTTAACTCACAGTATGCTCCAGAAAAGCTATTGCCTTAATGGTCCGGCAATATCTGGATGTTGACGATCGCCTTGCGCGTCTATCGTCATGCAATACACACATAATTCACAAATCACTCAGTTATTTAATCAAATGAATATACAATCATACACTTGTATATGTTTCATGTTTTAATGCATGTTCCATTGACTTTCGGGGTATATATTCTTATACTTAGATCTTGACTATTCAATTTGAGCTTATACACCCTAAGACCATTCAAACATTATATTTTGTATACTACCATTTTGCAATCAAGTTTGTACCTTTAAGTTTTCTTGATTTACTCCAAATTCATCAACCATACATTACACTTATCCTTGAACATTTTCATGATCAAAAAGCCTCTTATAACACACACACAATTGTTACTTTAAATCTGGAATTTCAAGAAGCTAGATTTATACATTCATCAAACTTTTTCCAGCAATATATATTCATACATTTACCTAATTCTCATTCATAATTACCCCATGTTCAATGCTCATTTATCCATATCTTATACACATTCCTCATGTCATTAATATCATGTTTCCATTAAAAGAACTCATTTATTCCTTTAATAAATTATAATTTTCGTATTTGAACTCAACCTCATCAAAATAGTCTATTCTTTAGGTTATGACATCAATTAACTACATAAACTTATCAAGCCCTTAACTAATTAATCAAGCAACAATCTAGGCTCATTCTTAGCCTTAATCAAGTCCAAATATACCAATTTAGAGTGAAATATCTCAGCTACTTTGACATGTACACAAGGCTAAAATTAAAATTCCAGAATTTGTAATCAACATCACTAATGTGTGTAACTTTACTACCTTCAGTACTTCACGAATTTTACAAGCTTAGAGACATCACTAACACCTGAAAATTTCTAGATTTTATATCCTTTAAGGTTACTTCATTTTATGCCAATTTAACTTCCATATTGGTTACACTAAAGCTTACAAAATTATGCTCACTTATGTCATTAACAGTCACTTTTTACAAACACACCTACAACTCTAATTTTTCAGATTCGAAAAAACCTTAATAACACCTATCTTTAACATGAATTCCTCATCAATTATACTTCAAATCCCAACTTAAATTATCTATACAAAAGCCCATAAACTACTGTTTTCGTACATGTAAAAACAGAATAGAAAAGTACCCATTCATTCTCTATTTTCAAGCACATCTTCAACGCCAATTCCACATTCAATCTATCCCTATTCAGTCATAATAAAAATTCTGCTAATATATACCATAATAGGCCAGATTTTCACTTACTTGATTAGATTGAATGCCACCTTCAAATGTCAAGCTTGCTTAGCCTCACATGCATGAAAGAACATTTTAAGAATAGTGAGGGAGTGGGGTGATTTCGGCAATGACAAGAAGAAGATAACAAAATGTAACAATATTATGCCTTTAAAGCTATTTTTTGATGGAATTTGCATGGGTTTTGGGATGGTAATGTACAAAATTAGAGCAAAAATCCAAAAGTGTGGGTGAGTTATGGATTTCAGCAGTGAGAAGGAGGAGAAAGAGAGAGTACAATAGAAACATTACAAAAGAGCTTAATGTATTAGTCACATGGTGTAGGATAAGTCTTCTTTCATTAATGGCACTTGTCATTTAAATAAGCAAGACACATGTCCTCCTTCTTTGGCTGCCAAATGCGACTAAATTCCTAAGCCATTTGTCAATAAATTCTACAAGCCATCTGTCACTCATTTGATAGGCTTAGTCATCCTAAATTTCCACATTTCAACTTGTCTTGCTACTTGAAATTTTTCCTAGACTAAATGTACATATTAATCTATCAATCTTCTAATTGTGACAATTAATTCCAAAATACTAATTATAATTCATCAAACTAAAAAAATAAGGCATTAACAATGCACATTCGTATCACAATTATTTTAAACCTTTCATACCCCCAAAATATGTCAATTGAGTGCATATACCATTTTTGCAATGTTTTTTGAAATCATAAATCATGTGTGTATGCTATTATTATGCATATAAATGAAATCCTATTCTAAATGTACTAAATACATTCTATGATCATTCAACTCATGAGGCTTAGTAATATAATAATTTAATCCCTCAGTATGGAAATTGGTTATTACAGAGATCCTCTTATCTGATGCACGTTATTAACAAAAGAAGAATGTTCGCTTTCCTGAGAACTCGTTCCTAGTATAAACCAAATAAGAATGACAGTGAAAAATAAGAAAATTACTATAACAATTCAATGAAATAACATAAAAAATTTATGCATGAACAAATAAAACAATTAACACAACAATCAAAATTAAATTAAGTGAAAACATTAAAAAATTCCTCGACAATGGTGTCAAAAACTTGTTGTGCCTAAAATAAGTTATAAAAATACATAGGCTATCCTGCTCATAAGTATAAGAGGTAGTTGTAGTTGATTACCCAAGATCGTCTCCCACAGAGGTGAAATTGTTCCACTTAAATGAACCTTGACAAAAATAAAAACAAATGTAATCTTTAACATTCTATCTCGATTTGTTTAGTGAAGGTTTTAAAGAAAATCACAAAATCAAATTGCGAACTAAACTAATTTAACTAGAAGTAAAAACGAATGAATAACTTGAATTGGGAAACTCTTGAGAATTAATTTCACTAATTTATCTTCTATACATGACTAAGGGGAAATAATTGGGTAGTTGTCTTACTAAAATTAATAGTTGGGTTCTAAGATCAACTCAAATAATAAACTAAGTCTAACTTTTGTATTCGACAAGTTATCATCTGAATTAATTATAGAAACCCGACTACTATAGGTTCTAGTTCAACCTAAACATCTATAGGATCTCATTCCATATTAAACTTCTTCTCTTGATCCTTCGTTTAATACCAAAATGATGTAAAGTTTAGTCATGCTATTACACCCATTCAATTAAAAAAATATAGTAATATAAAACAACAACACAGTCCCTCAATCATGGATATTTGACTAAAATATCTACATTAATTCTAAAAAAAATAGATCAGCCCGTCACAGAAATAACAAGATTCTTCATATTCAAATACTCCAATCTCATCTTTATCAATATAAGAGAAGTATTAAAGCAACAAACTAAATAAATAATCGGAATGAACTACCAAAAGATAACATAGTATGAATATATCAATTAAAAGAGGAGTAAGTTTGGTAAAACAACAAAGAAATAATAAACAGAATGGGCAAACAAGAGTTCGGATGAGGGAGTTGCAATCATCTCTTACCACTCTCAAGCATTTTGCATTGACTCTTGCCTTCTGCTTTTATTTGGTTTTGTCCCAGACGCTTGACTGCTCACATTGCTTCTACCTCTCTATTGTACTTCTTCTTGATAGGTGCTTAATTGATTATGAAATTATCCAATAACACTTAGTGATTATTGACATGAAAATGCTTAAGATACTCACTTTAATTCATATATGATTTTAGGTACAATTTGGAAGCAAAGAAATTAAAGTGGGTCAAAAGCATGACAATTGGACCATTTTTCAAAGGATAATACTCACTTATCTTCATGGAAAAAGAAGATAATATGAAAAATGTCAAGAAAGGATATATATGTTAAAAATACAAAGAAGATAAAGGTATGAGATGGGACAACCCCATGCATGTGAATTTAATGATGACCGATATGACAATGCATAAGCCAGCAGCTAGAAGAGAAGCAAAACAACAGTGAAGCATAAAGAAAACACACAGCTCCAAGATGTCTAATGTCTGTGTTTCATGTAGACAACTACATTAATCACAGACGAGGAATGTTTTTCAAGAGCAGATGTTTGCAAGGGTTTTAGAAGTGAATAGTAGCTTGGACTAATGTTTATTTGTAACATCACATGAATAACAACTAAAAAAATAACAAAAGAGAGTCGCGTGAAATAAAGAGAGCTTGCAACAGAGAAGCAAAAGGATGCGCACTAAGAGGAGTAACTAGGGGTCTTCGGTAGGGATATTAATAGGGGCTGAAGTATTTTTTCAGGAGAGACCCAAGAAGGGCTAGACATCCCGTCGACAGTTCGAAGGTGATATCAACATCGACGACTCGGGTTAAGTATATTTCATTTTTTTGGTTTCTTTCTCTCCTATTGAATTGATTGTGTTATCCTAGGCATATGGATTTGGGTTGTCTATGGATAATCAAATTTTTGTTATTGTTCGTTTATTTGTGTATGAACTTATTAGGTATTATGAAATGATGATTTTAATGCATTCATTGAATCGTTTACCTGTAAACCCATTGCTAAAATTTTGATATAATCTATAGTTGTTATGTTGAAATTCATATGTAGCGACTAATGATTTGTAATCATTAGGGATAACATGACCTAGGTTAAATGACACATTGTATGTGATTGTTGCCTTGATTAATCGATTTCTTAATTCTTAATGTTGCTGCCTAATTAAATCTAAAGATCATATCCTAGGCTATTCGGTAGCTAGGTTTAATTAATGATCATATCATAATTAAACAAAACCAAAGGAAAAACTCGAGTTAATTATTAACCCACGATTAATAGTTGCTAGGAGAGGTTTAAGAACAACAAATCAAGAAAATATGCTTAATTAGGGTGTAGGCTGAGATTGAACCAAAGAATTGGGTTCTTACCAAATTCCCCATCTTTATCATTTTTTGCATGTTTTCTTTAATTTGTTTTTTAGTGTAGTTTCATTTTATTTTCTTATTCCAAAAAACCAAAACCCCCAAAACCTAGACACTGATTAATTTCAGTTCATAAACTTTGCACACACTTTCTGTGGGATCAACCTAAACTCACAGCTAGTATAGTAGTAGTCTACTTTTTATTTTGACTAATGTTACAACATGTTGTCATTTCTCTTTCTCTTCTAAGTCCCCACTCTATTTCTTTACCTCTCTTCTCTCTCTCTTTATCTATTTATGTCCTCTAAATGAGTCCCTATAGCGTGTATGTGCCCCGTCGACTCTCTCAGTTCAGCTCCCATTCTTCTTCTCAATCCTTTTCTATTTATAGCATGAGTCTAGGTCTAGGGTTGTAGGGTTATTATGCCGTCAACATGCATGCATTAGACTTAAGTGAGTGCAAAGGAGTAGTCATGGGGTGACTATGCTTTTCACCCTTGTGAGGGCATTTATCACAGTGGTGACAAGTTTAGTCACAACTATGTCGTGACTAACACTTTAGTCGCAACGTTGGAACCCCTCCCCGATGAGTCGCGTGCCCGACGTCATATGTGACATCTGGACGCGTATCTCACGAGGGAGGAATTTCTCACCACGAAAGAAACCTCAAATCGAACTTTTTTTAACGTCATCCGAACAAAACTTGATAAGTTCACCCTAATTATCACCCAATAAAATTTATCTGCTTAGGGCCCAT
>JANITW010000004.1:43981841-43992405 GCA_027564335.1 Erythroxylum williamsii | reverse complement strand
AACATAACAATCCCTATACAAGATAACTTTGATGACCTCAAGTTAAAGGATCACTTATACAATCATCACAGTGAGATTTTCATAGACATACAAGTAATGTTCCAAATGGATTTCTCATATCAGGTATGTTCAGTGAACATGTTCTCTAGCAAGCACTCACACATTTGTTTAAGTATCTCTATACTTTAGACTATGAGATCGACTACCTCCTTCATAAGGAAAAACAAAACGTGTGTTAATCTTTTTATGTTCTATTAATGCCCAATATTAATAGAAAATGACTAGGAACATTTTAGGAATAATACATAAATGCAATATGAATCTCATTATAATTTCATTTGCAATGTACAATTATCCCATGGACTTTATCATATACTTCTAAACATGTACAAGATAAAGAATTCCTTTAAATAATTTGTCATTAAACTACAATCAAAGCGATTGGCTATAGGGCATAAACCAACAGCAAGGAGACTCTATATCTCCTTACATCTTTACAATATGTATTGAAGTTATTACTAGGATTATATCTCATATTATTACTCAAGGTATGCCATTTAAATTCTGTTACAAATGCAGAATTATGAAACTTTTTAACTTATGTTTTGTGGATGATTTATTATTATACTTTGTACATTACAACAGAAGGGGGATTTTGGCGACGAATATTTTCATGCTAAAAGCCCCAAATTTGTCGTCAAAATATTTTAGCTCGCAAAATCACGGTAACAAAATATTATCAATGACCTTTTTACAAAATGGTCGCAAATTATATTTCACTTTAGTTTTAGATATGTCGCCAAAAGAGATAAGTAAGGATAAAACAAATCATTACCAAACATATCTAGGGATATTTTCTTTTTTGGCTAAAAGTTATTGGCTACATTACGACAGATGTAGGTAATAGTTTTTTGCGATGATTAAGATTTCATTGCAAAATATATTTAGCGATGACTTTCAGAACGTAGATAAAAGTTATTAGCAATTGTTTATGGAATGTAGTTAAAAAGTTTTGGTGACGATTTTAGAATTGTAGCCAAATCTTTCTAGTGACATTTTTATTTAATTTTTAATTTTTAAAATTTTAAAAAATTATTGGCGATGTTTTTAAAAACGTAGCTAAAAAATTTTGGTAATGAATTTTGATTTTTTACTAAACATTCCTATTAATTTTATTCATTTAATTATAATTATTGGTAAGATTTTTAATCCATATTATTGTTTGTAACATTTAGATTTTTTATTTATAATTAATTAAATGAAAATGAAAATGAAAATAATTAAAAATTAGAAATATTTTAGATAAAAATAAAATGCCATTAAATATTAATTACAAATGATAATAAAAAAACTTATGTACAAACTAAAACTCTTTTTCATCGTCACTACTACTTACATAATTTGAGTCAAGTATTTGTTTGACCATCTTTTCAAGCTTAACCAACTTTCGTTCAATACGGTTTAATTTTTGTTCATTGCGTTCTAACTTTTCTTCATTACATTATAACTGAGTCTTAGGCGACTAATTCTCCTCTTGAAGTATCATTACATATGCTAGTCATGATGAGGATAAACCAATTGGCTTAGGGCCATATCCAAAATCTTTGATGTACCCTGATCTTATGCAAGGACTTTGGAAATCTCATCTACATTTAGCTCATTTCCATCAGACAATGATCTTTGCAACAACTCTTACAACATATTATAAAATTTAAAAAACAAAATCAATTTTTAATTTAAATATTATTAATTAGTACTACATAAATAAATAAACTTAAAAATAAAAACTATAGTTACATAATTATTATGCGCTTCTTCAGACGTCCAACCTTCACTTTCCTTCTAGTGTGTCAGTTTGTAGAGTGTGATCCTATCACACTCTTCTTTATGTAGTTCCTTCTAACTCTATTTTATGAAAAAAAAAAAAGGAAAAATTGAAACATAATAAATGATATTGTATTTACTAATATAATTATCACTTCTAAATAAAGAACTTACAAATTCATTTCATATGATAACAAATGATTTGGAGCCTTGGTTTTAAGGAGTTTTCATTTTCCCTCTATTAACCTTGGCTTTATCACACGTTTCCTAAATAAAGAAAAGAAATAGTCATTAAATTGTATAACAAGATTAATTGAAGCAAATGTGAAGAGAAAGAAGATAAATTTAACATTGGCAAAGGCCTAATAATCACACATTTGGCTCTAATTTTTTAGAGTCACTCATTCAGGAATATGTCTCCTTACCTCATCATCCGAAGAAAAAGATTTGTAATATTTATGTAGTCGAGAACGATGATCCTTGGCATTTTGTTTCAACTATGAACTCACACAACTTGAAACTTTAGGATTCTCGATATTGATAATATCGAGTTTCATTTGTGAACAACAAGTAAAAGTGAAACTAGTCTTTAAATAAGTAAAAAATGTATATAATTAAATAAATTGAAAAATTACTAAAACTTTTTTCGGAGCATTTTATAGCAAGTTGTCTTCCTTCAATTGCTTAGCATGTTGAAGGCAAGGCAATTCAATCCTAACAATAATCCCTAACTCATTGGACAATTTTTTTGATTAGATCTTGTCAATAGGATGACCTTGTGAGGTGTCAATATGCACAAATAACTTGTTGTTCATTGCAATATTCATACATTGCAACTCAAAACCTTTAGTGATAACTCTACCTCATTTTTTGATGTCAGTATTGGAGCATGAAAAAATAATGATAAGAAAAATGCATTAAACATGTAAATATATATTTATTGATAAGTGTAATTATAGGTGGTAAAGATTAATAGACTTGAAAATCCCTCATCACTAGTTGAGGTAGATACAGGTTGTTGTTGACTAGCTTCATTGGTGGATGAAGTCGGTTGTTGTTGTTGGATAGGGTAAGATCGATTTGGTTGTTATAGGGGAGGAACATTTTTGCTAGTTGCCACTTTCTTTCCGTTATTTCATCTAGGTGCCATTATATTAAATATCTATAACGATATTATTAAATGATTTCTCAATGATTTTCCAATATAAAATAAAAATAATTAGAATAACAACATAAAAAACTTGTCAATTTTTTCTTTAAATCATTTTGGAGCATTTGAAAAACCATAAACAAAATAATAAAAGATGATTGGATCTTTGGCCCCAAATTTTGAATGACATTAGAAACATTTTTTTAAGTGTTTTGTTCATTATTTTTCATAATTTGTTAATTGTATGAATTTGGTATATGATGGTTGTGGCAACGACTATGACATATCTTCCTACTTCTTCTCTTTATGCCAAGCCAGAGGTTGTCGATTATTGCTTTTTTAATTTTGTCTACTATGTATATACACACCATGTTTACTTTGTTATTCTTCATCCCTTGTATTTCTCTACCCTAGTTGAAATGTTACATGTTTATGAAAACACTTGTGTGATAGGTGTTAAAATTGTGCTATGATTTGAATGTGAATTGCATATGTCTAGAATTTTGGTCTAATGGATTATAGTTAGTGAATTAGAATTAATTAATACCATTAGAAAATTGAGGTATTAAAATGAACATTTGGACTGGGACAATTGTCAAGTGGCAAGACAGGTTGATATATGAAAATTAGAATGACTAAGCCTATGAGTTAGAGACATTCAGCATAGCTGATGCATTAACAATTGGCAACATTGATTGAGTGACAAGTGGCCTAATTGAATTATGACATTCGGTAGCCACACATGAAGACATGTAGATGGTTTCATTGAGGGACAAGTAGCTTACCTTCATGTGTGACATATGGCTCGATTAATTCAAGAACACCCAGCATCCAAAGAGTTTGGTAGGTGGTGAATCATCTCTCATTCTTAATGTTTCTTCCTTCTCTCTTCACTTTGCTCTTCTCAATCGAAACTCTCCTACTCTCTCATAGACTTCTAGACTTTTGCTAAAATTTGAAGCATCATCACTTAACATCTTTGTAAGTTATTGTATCAAGAAATAAGTCTTGCTATTTTCTGTGTTATTATTATGTTGATGTTGAAATTTGCACCTTAATCTAGGAGCTACGTTTGGTTTCTTGGAAGATTAGTTTGCTTGCTTCTTTGGAGTTGCTCTTTGAAGTTAAGAAGGCAAAGGAATGCTAAACTTGATTTCATGTTATAATATAAAATGTTCGATACTTGAATTGAATAAAATATGTGTTAAGATGATGATAAATGAATGCTGGAAAAATGATCCTTGTATGATAACTTCTGATTTGGTTCTGTTGTATGAAAGATACTGTTTTGTAAGTTACTTAATGAATAATTTTTGAATTAGTTTTGGACATGAATTTGAAGTGGAATTGAGGCATGAATAAGGTGTAATTGAAGTAGAATTGATGAACTATGGTGAAGGGGTGTTGAAGGTGTATGAAAGAGTTAAGTTTTGGAAGCAGTTTCAAGGTTGTGGGTGAGTAAAATGAAGTCGTGGGAATTAAAGGGCATATTCCTATGGTTGTGGAAAAGGGTTGGGAAGGTGAAAAACTTGGTTTTGTGCAATTATTGACATATATAAGGTTAAGGCACTTAGTAATGTTGGAGTTATTAAATATAATGGCCTGGAAAGCAAGTGTATTTACATATATCTTAATCTTCTTCCAGTTACTTTTGTAATGAAAATGTTTATTATAAATAAAACAAGAGTTTCGTTTTATTTGTATGAGCATTATATAACTAGTCATAAGGTACCAAGATTCTTTTATAAGTAATATACATATACATGGAGATGTATGGGAAACATGTATATTATTATATTCTAAATTAGTTGATTAACAATTGAATAATCAGGTTGGTCGCTTGATTATGGTTTAGATTGTAGTGTTGCAATTTATCTCCATAAAAGTAAAGGAATTTACTTCAAGGGAATGATGAGTTTCATATTATAATAGTAGTTGACTATCGATAATGAAACTATTAAATGAATCTAGAACCACGTATGTTTTTAAAGAATAAAGTAGGTCGTTACTTTAATTTTAAAACATACACCTTAGCATTATTTTATTACGAAACACAATCTTGATAAGTGGTGAACTCATATGTGTTTCCTTATATTTCTTGATATGATCGAAGTAGATTTTTACAAAGTATCAATCCAGTGTCTATATGTTGAAATTATTAATTGAAACTTGTATGAGGGAATATTCACTCAAATAAAGAGTTTATAGCGATATCATCACTTTTAGATATTTTACTGAGATTGGTGATTAAACTAGCACTAGTAGTTTGATGGACTAGCTATCCATCAAGTCTCAACACCAAGATGAGATCTTGTGTGTTAATCGCCATATAGAGTAAAACGGAAGATCTAGAAGGAAAAACCAACATAAGGACAAAACGGTAAATTCACCCTTTATTATTATATGGATGGCTATAATATGGTTCATAATAAAGTTTGCAATTGTACATCTTATTTGAAACATAAGTTCTCATAATATTTAGTAATTCAAGAGTTCAATTAATTGTCTTTAGTGGAATGACATTCAGTTAATAAGCTGGAATTAATTTTAATGACATTAAATTAATTCCATGATAATTAGAACTTGACTTATATAAGTCTAATTATATTCCCTACTTGGCTTCTAGGAAGGTTATCAAGAAAAGTAAGAAATATAAATAGAGGTTTTAAAGCCTATGATTGAATGTTGGGCATACATTAATTAATTGTTAATTAGAAGCCCAAATGAAAACTTAATATTAGGTTGGACTTTGATTTGATTTGATTAATTAAATTGAAACAAAGTTATTAAAGATAAAAGGAGGGTAAATTTTGATTTTATAGCTAAATGTGTAGCTACACATTTAGCATAAAATTGCTAAATTAGAGATTATTTTTATCATACTTCATCATCATTAAATGGAGCAATGATCTTATCATTAAATAGTTTAATGACTGTCTTTTAATGTTGGCATGTAACCTTTTAGCATTCATTTGATTAAAGAAATGAAGGGTTCTATTTGATGTACTCTCTCTCCCTTCTTTCATCTTATAACAAAAAATGAGAGGGTCTCATTTAGGTTATTAGTCTTTTCATATAGCCATCTTAAACAAATGAGAATAGTCTCATTTATTGGCTTCTTTATGATTGATTAAAGAATGAAGTGATGTATTGGATGCATATCACTTCTTTCTTTGACGTTTAACCAAAATTGAGAAGAAGAAAAGAAGATGTTCTTGCATTTTTGACTCACTCTCTCCTCTTATGCATGCATAGCCAAAACTTGAATGAGAAGAGTCTCATTTTTGGCTTTTTTTAACTAAGGAAAATCTCTCCCAAATTTCTTCTCCTTTCCTACCAAAGGATCTTGTCAACCAAATTATCTAAGAAGAACAAGTAGTAGATCGGATTGATTGAAGATACACTAACGAGGAGAGGATAATGAGGAGAGGATACATTAACAAAGAGAGGATACTAAAGCGAGTAGTCAAAGCTATAGCAAGGAGTCGGTATAATTTCTACCATATTTTATGTTATTTGTTTATCCAATACCGTATTATGTATGGATTAAACATGTTGATTTGGTTATAATTCTTCTGCTGCATTTTGATTTCGAAAAAAGTTTTGAAATCTACCGTTTTAGCCAAATGTAGTAAGCTTATGTTTTCGATCCAACAATTAGTATCAAAGCCATTTTATTATGCATGATTTTGGTTCCTATATGTGATGCATAGGTTGGCAATTAAATTTTGTATGCTGCATATTTTTATGTGATAGAAAATATATGGTGTATGTTTTGCTCTTTTGGTTATCCATAGAATATAGTTTTATCTTGTAAGTTTTCTTCGTTTGGTTTGTAACAAGGAGGGTGGCTTATCATCATCCTGTTTCCTTCTTGGTTTCATTTTTCTGTTTTTTTATTTTTATTTTTTAATGTACAAAATTCTATAATATTGACGACATAGCAACCATGGATTGAAGAAAAGGCAAGGTAATGGTTTCGGTGTATCTTTTGGTATATTGGCAAAGTTTCAGTTTTATGAAAACCAAAGTGTTGGAATTTTGTTTTAACAAATTTTTTATTTTATTAAAATTAAAGTGCTGGAATTTTTGTTTAAACAAAGTTTTAGTTTTATGAAACATAAGTGTTGGAATTTTCAAGTGTCAGATTTGCAAAAAACAAATGCCATATTATGCATGAGAACCTTCTAACTTCTTAGTAAACTCTCATAGACACTATTCTAGGGTTTTAACCCTTAACATGGGATTACGGGATGTTAAATCAAGCCTCTTATGTGCATCCCCTAAATTATTACTTGTCATCGTTTTGTTAAGACTAGGAAGAATAACACACATTTTATTTCTTTTTTATGAAAAAATAGTCAATCTTATACATTAAAATATATAGATACTTAAACAAATGTGACAGTATTTTCTAGAGAACAAGTTCACTACACTAACCCGATATAAGATTACATTTAGAATAGTACTTATGTTTTCTTATTATGATGAATGTATAAATGATTATTTGACTTCAGAGCGCTAAAGTATCTCATATAGGGATTATGATATTTTTATACTACTTAGGACTTGAGAGCTCAATCATTAGTTATTAAATATAGCATGGACTACATGAAGTTTGTCGAGTGATCAATTTATGATTCATCATCCTAAAATGATTAAAAAGAATGTTCTTTTGATCTCGATTAGTATTAATTTGAGAAATTCTTAGCCAATGTGGAATTACACTTTAAAAATAGTTTTTCAACTATTATTATTAGAATCAATTACTAACGATGGAGAATTGGCATGAATTGACTCAAATAAAATATGTATTAATTTCATGTTCTATGTTTAATTGGAACATTATATGATGAAATGATTAAATTATACAGAAAATTATATATGAAAGGATAGTAAAAACTACTTTGATAATTCTAATAATTGAATAGTTATAATATGTTGCTAGATGTCAATCTTTATATATATATAAGAGAAAATAAATTAAAGGATTTTAATTTATCTAATTCTAAATAAAAGTTAGGATTATAATTTATATCCATTTTCAACATATTTAAGAAGTTAATAGGTTACATATAAAGAATGGTTGAAGAAAGAAAAAGATGACTTAATCAAGTTGAATTTGATAGTAAAGTTTGCAAAAATTTAGTATTAATATGAGATATTTAAGAAATAAGGATCAATATAAGATATTGAATCTTATTTAGATTTAGTTTGTTGGATCCCGCTTTCGGAGCCCAACTTTCAGAGTCATAACACGTGTGCTTGTGCTTGTTACCATGCATGGTTATTCCAATTAACCCTTATTAGTCATCCTCAGTTCATCTTCATTCTCTGATACTGCAAGTGTCAGGCCCTATTTTTCGAATCATTCTTATACTGAAGCAAATATTCTATGCTCAACTTCTATCTAGATATTGAACATCTTAGAGGCTGAATTAGAATTCGAACTCTTCATATAATTTGTAAACCTATGCTTCTAGTTTACTCCATATCGAAAATCATCTCAGTTGGAACAAATCTAGATATATTCAAAATGCCGAAGCATGTTCAGTAAAGTAACACCAATTTATACTATTCCAACAGATTCCTTCACTTTCCTTCAATCAAAACTTTTTTCCAATCAATTCGGAATACTGCCAATTTTTGTGGAGAGATAGCACAATGTGTGAGGAATCTATTGTCTCAAGTATCACTTCACTTAGAGGTCGGATAATAAAGATTGTGCTGAAGGAATCAAATAAGGTTCCGTCCTCCATCATATTGAACCTGTTTGGGACAATCGCATAACTTACTCTAGAGATATCAGATCAAGGTTATTCTTAGAGTGTTTGAAGAGGACTTCAATATCTAGAACTTTCATGAAGACATTGAAGTGATATTTTTTCATATAGAGGATCAGAATTGGACCAGACAATGCAAGATGAACAGTGATCAGAAGAAGGTTATGAACAGTACACGGAAGATATCTTACAATTAACATAGCTTTCTCTAGAGATATCGGAATAAGTAGTTCTTTAGATGGTTCCAAATGGGACTTCAAGATCTACAACCTTCACGAAGACCTTGAAGACAAATTCTATCATCTGTAGGGGTCAAAAGTGGGACTAGACGATAGGATCAGATGAACTCAAATGAAGGGTTAGACAAATTGGAAAAATGATCATAACTTTCTCTAAAGAACTCAAATTGAGGTGTTCTTTCGATGGTTCAAAAGAGACTTCAAGATCTACAACTTTTATGAAGACAACTTTGTCAAATTCAAACTAAACCATTCCAGATTTTCCCCTAAATTCAGAACACGAATTTTTCCCTATGGAAGACTTGAAATTTTGCATTTCGCAAACTTGAAATATTCTCAGCATAACCATTCAGCTACCAAAATGATTTTATTAAACTTTCAAATCTCAACTCATTTGTCTCATCACATTCAACTACATCTAATTAGTTATAATTCCTATCTTGCTTTTCATAGTATCTCGCTTATGTGTATATATATATATATATATATATATATCAGTAATTCATGTTCCAAAATCATCAACTCTCTAATTGATAACTTCTTCACGTATATCTAATTTCAACCCACATCATCCCTACACCATTCACATTTCATTAACATCAAAAGAATAAAGTTTTACAAATCTTTAATGACATTCCAAGCCACATTACATCATCGTCTCAAAATCTCAAATTACAAAACGTCCTTGAACAAACAAACTTGTTGCTTTCCCAAAATTAACTCAAAATACAAAATAAGCAAATTTGGAAAAATTCCCTTAGGCTCTTGATCATTTGACCTCTTAGCTATTACCTAAAGATGGGATAAAGAGGGGTGAGCTTGAAAGCTCGTGGGTAACAGTTTATAACGGAAAACAAGCAAAACCCTTGAAAGCATTTACTTGTCACAGAAAATTCTCTTTGAGTTCGTAAAACACATATTTCTTAAATTCTTATCGTGTAGTCAAATTTACAAACCATAAAACATGAATGCGTCAAACTTGTTCACAGATCATAAACACATCAGAATAGTTTGGGAAAATCCATAAACATGACAAACTACACATTTCTACATAATGGTCCTGTGTAGTCGTAAACTTGACACCCTATCGCAATCTCATTAGTGGTTTTGCGTAGCCGTAAACTTAAGGGAGTCTATGAAGGAGCTTCGTGCCATTAGTGGGTAGGCGAGAGAAACCTTTAACTTGGTCAACATACACATGACTTAACTTAGGGGACCATCACAAACCCACATAACATGTAATTCATGACTTGTAAACTTGTTCCCCAAAATGGTACATTTTTAAAACTTGATTTCATATACTTGTAAACATATTGCCCAAATTGGCACTTTTCTGAATCTTGACTTTTCATAGACGTAAGATATTTCGAAAATTATTTCTGAAAACCTGATTTCATAAACTTGCATCTTTTCAAAAAGAAACATTTCCAAAATCTTTTCAAAAATCATCAACACAATTTATATACCAAACATATAACAATTTTTCAATTTATTCAAGAAGCGATAGATGCAACACTTATGATGCAATTGAAATCATTAAACTTTCTTGATTCAAAGAAAACATGTAG
>JANITW010000004.1:43915102-43931909 GCA_027564335.1 Erythroxylum williamsii | reverse complement strand
TCTTCCAATTTTGCCCTCATGCATAAATTACCACCTTAATTCAATTTAAATCCAATCAACCCATGCCATATGATCTTTCTCAAATTAAAATTTTAATTTCTCATATTAACATGCTAATTAATTCCTCAAAATCATAAAATAATTTATCAATGTCCCAAAAATTCATTTTAGTTCATACTTACTTTAGGACATTTTTCTAACCATCAAATTGAAGGAATTTGCTAAAACTTCCTTCTAGACAAATGTTCCTCATTGTCTTAATTTCATCATGCCACCAAAATCATTTAGTTTGGCTCACTACTCCAAAAGTTATACTCCAAAACTTTCGGACTATTCTTATGAGAAAACATTTTCCTGCGATTTACTTCCGTCTGAAAATTGATAATCTTAGAGGCTGAATTAAAATTCAATTTCTTCAGACAAATCGTAGCCCTATTGCTCTAGTTTAATCTAAATCAAGAATCATCTAATTCGGATAACCAGAGAAAAAGTTATGGCTAAAACACTGAAGTATACTCAATGAACATTTTTTTAATTTCATTTTTCAACTTTTACTCCCAAAATTTTTCCTATAACTCATCTTGTATCTAAACCATCTTTTCTATTTCATTTCAAGTTCATGAATTTTCCTTTTTTTCTACACATGAATAATTGCCAACAATTCCTCATTTAATAGAAAGGTTCGAGTTCCAACAAAATCTGACAGAAAGGGGGAATACTATGGTAGACATAGGGTTGTAGGACAAGAAAAGGGTCTATTTGCCAGGTATTTGGAATTAGTTGGAATAGTGGCTCAGTTCACTATGCCAGGTAGTCCTGAGCAAAATGGTGTGGTCAAAAGGTGCAATCGCACCCTAAAGGACATGATGAGGTCAATGTAGAGCATGACTAACCTACCCAAATTCCTTTAAGGTGAAGCTATTAAGACGACATTGTATATCTTAAATAAAGTCCTAAGGAAGTCGGTACCAAAAATGCCTTTTGAACTCTAAGTTAAAAGGAAGCCAAGTCTTACACATATTCATGTGTAGGCTGCCCTGTTGAGGTAAGGTATATAATCCTTATGAGAGCAAATTGCAACCTTGTTCCACTCATTGCTATTTGGTAGGTTATCCCGATCACTCAAAAGGCTACAGATTTTATTGTAGAGAAGGAGGGGCCAGAATAGTGGAACCGCAGACAGCTAAGTTTTTGGAATACGATATCTATGATAAGGGAGGATCTTCACATGCTTTAGGAGATAGCAGGACAGATACTGTGATTATTTCATATCTGTTTTTCATATAGTCAAGTTCGGTGGATGTTGGTCTAAGTACCATGCCTATATAGGCGCAGGAACCTATACCTATTCAATAAGAGGTTTCTGAGGTACAAGAACCTATACAGTTGTGCAGATCCACCAGAGAGAGGCAACCTGTTCTCTCACCAAATTACATAGTCTATTTGGGTGAGCAAGACTATGGCATAGGATATGTTGTAGATCCAATCACTTTTACAAAAGTTGTTTCTAGACCCCATGTATATATGTGGTGGGAAGATGAAGGATAAGATGCAGTCTATAAGGTGTAATAAGGCTTAGGAGCTTATTGATTTACCTCAACATTGTAGGCCTGTTAGTTGTAAGTGGCTATTTAAGACCAAGAAGGATACACAGGGTCAAGTTAGGCGGTTTAAAGCGCATTTGATTATTAGAAGATTTACTCAGAGAGAAGGAGTTGACTTTAATGTTACCTTTTCTCTTGTATCCTCAAAGGATGCATTTAGAGTGATGATGGCAATAGTAGCTTATTATGATATGGAGCTACATCAGATGGACATTAAGGCCACTTTCCTGAATGGTAATCTTTATGAGGAGGTCTATATGGAGTAACCTGAAGGATTTTAAGATCAAAATGTAACTGACAAAGTCTGTACGTTGACTAAATCAATATATAGTCTTAAATAAGCTTCCAAACAATGGTACCTAACATTTGATGAGGTTTTGACCTCATTCGGCTTTGTGGAAAACAAAGTTAAAATATGCTTATACTATAAGGTCAGGGGGAGCAAAGTTATCTTTCTATTACTGTACGTAGATGATATCTTGCTTGCGTTAAATGATTTGACCATGTTGTATGAGGTAAAGCAACTTTTGTCCAAACATTTTGACATGAAGGATTTAGGTGAAGCATCTTTTGTCCTTGGTATGCAGATTCACTGGGACATTTCTTAACACTCCCTAAGCCTCTCACAAAGAGCATACAATGAGTGAATGCTACAAAGGCTTAATATAGTTGATTGTAAACCTATTGTAGCACCCATCTCTCATGGTGAGAGATTATCTTTCACACAGTATCCAAAGAATGAAGTTGAGAGAGTGACTATGAGGAATGTCCCGTATTCTAGTGCAGTTGATAGCCCGATGTATGCTCAGGTGTACACTAGACCGGACATTGCATTTTTTGTTGGACTGCTAGGTCGAGATTTGGCTAACCCAGGAAAGTCAACAACTTAAATCTCATCAGGTATATAGACTCCGATTTTGCTATGTGTCTGGATGATCACAAATCCACATCAGGATATATTTTAGGTTGGAAGATGGTGCAATATCATGGAAGAGTTTCAAGCAAACATTGGTAACTTCTTTGACCATGCATGCAGAGTTTGATGCATGTTATGGAGATATTACATAGGCGATTTAGCTCATAAGCTTGATTTCTGAGTTGTCTGTAGTAGATTTGATAGTTAGACCCATTCGGTTGTATTGTGATAATCTTGCTATAGTGTTGTTCAGTAACAACAACAAGAATATCACAAGGTCTAAGCATTTGGAGGTCAAGTACTTGACTATAAAGGAGTTAATTCAGAAGGGTGGCATTGAAGTAGAGCACATCAGGATCGAGGAGATGTTAGCTGATCCTTGTTCTTTTGACTAAAGGACATCGCCCACCAGTGTTTGTTAGACACGTATCCAATATAGGCATGTTAAAATCTTTAGACAGTGGTAGTTAGGAACAAAGATAATATAATAAAGAACAAAGATATAAGAACTCATAGCTATTAATATAAGTAGTTTTGCAAACTACAAACTTTATTTATTAATAATTTTTTCTCCTCATAAAAAAAGAGATTTAACCCCTAACTACAAATTTAAGAAGTATTGCAAAAGAGAGAAATGTAAGAATCTTAACATTCACTAAACAAGTAGAGATCATGACGAAAGGGACCATTATAATTTTTAACTTCAAATTCATCAAACAATTAACTAAGAGCACTAAATCTAGGAATCTTAAAAGTATAACAAAAGGGGTATGAACTCATCCTTACTACCTATCCTTCTTTGGTTTAACTATTTTAGTCCTTCTAGCCTAAAGCATCTTAAACAAAGTCAAAAGTGTTTATCTTAGGACATTTCATGGGAAAAAAGCAAGAAAGATACCAAAAAATTAAATATGCACACTCAAAATATAAGTATAAACTAGAGAAATGAAATCAATATAGGTCTTAAAAAAGAAAACAAGAGATTAAAATTTTGTCTTTAACAATTACTATTTCACTAAGATCAATAATCCTAGTTGTTCCTATGGTCATGCTTTTGGTTGCATACTAACAAAGGTAATAATCAAAAACTATTTGTTTAAGTGTCTCTCCTTTCTCAAACCACCATAATTAACAATTTTAAGGTAAGGTTTTCACTAACAAAGATTGTTCTTTGCTTATTGAAGCATTAAAATTTATTGGAGGTTGATGATGAAGCTGATATTGAATAACGATGAATGATGGAGATGATAAAGGCTAAAGGTGGTGAACTTATTAATAAGCTATTGTCAAATGGAGAAACAATCATGAAAACATTATAAAAATAACTGCTATAAACAACAATGATTATAAATGGAGAAAAAACAACATATGTTAACAGAATAAGCTAGTGAAGAAAAGAAAAAGGTAGTTGTTACTTTACTTTAGAAAAAGACAGAGTTAAGACTTTCTATTTTCAAAAACAAAATTAAAGAGTTCAATTTATTCCCTTCATTTTCTTTAATGATGTTACTATTCTTTCTTTGTTATTTGGAACAATTGCAAACATAAATCTCCAACTCATACTTATTAAATAAAAAGATTTCTAACTCACTTACTAAATAAAAAGTTTGTTTATTTTCTTCATAATATATAAATGAGATCATTAAAATACTCTTAAGGTTTCTAACATACCGCTAACAAACTTTCTTTTTATTTCTCTCTATCCTTCCTTTATTTTTCTTTCTTCTTTTTTTAATTAACTTCTCTTTTTTCCTTCTCTCTCTATCCCTCATATTTTTACATAACTTTAAAAAAAATTGACTTCCTTTTTTTCCTCTCTTTTTTGTATTTATTGATAAAGAATATAGTTATAACTTTTAAATTTTTATCAATCCAAAAAACTATGCTTAGTAATTAAATTAAGATAAATTTAAGTATAGAAAGGTTCTATATTTTCTTTATACTTGGATCATGTTTATCAATTTATTGTTTCATTCTTGTTTAATTGGTTTGTTATTTTAGATTATTAATTCTAGTTTAGTTAATTTCTTCTTTTAAGTCAGTTATTTGTTTTATTAGATTAGATAATAGAAAGATAGTTATTATTAGTACTTATGATGTTCGTGAAAATTATTCTCATATTCACTAAACTATATGATAAGAATGATAAATGCACTTGCATCGTTAATTTTTAGTATATTTTGAATTCTGTATATACATTAAGTCTTTGGCAATGCTCAAGAGTGATGTAACTTGTTCAATTAAATGTGGTAACTATGTTAAAGGAGTAATGCAACTTACTTATAGTATAAATGCCTTACAACTTGTCTACCTAGTTAATGCATCTATGTTTTCAATTGTTGATAAATGCATGTATGTTCTCAATTGTTGATATAAAGCTAAGTATATAGATGATAGAGAGAGTAGGAAAGAGAGAGAAAGAGTGGGGAAAAGAAAAAGAAGATGTAGAGATAGCTTGGAAGTTTGGCTTAGGCTCAACTTGATCCGAAATCAATAAGTCAAGTCTAGGTTGGTCGAGCCTCGGGAAATTTTCTTTAAAAAATCAGCCTTTAAGTCACGCTTGGGCTCAAGCCACTTAGGACTAGCTTGACCTGGAGCTCGACATGTATAGGCAAAATAACGTTTTATTATTTTTATTTTAATAAAATAAAAAATTAGTAGACTTAGTTAGGTCAAGTCAAACTTTAAGCTGCCAGGTTTAGATTGGGCTAGGACTTGAGGTCGATCAGACCTCAAATTGAGCCCAATCCTAGGCAAAATTTGTCTGGGTGAACTCAAGCCTGATCCAACTTAACTCATTGCCATATCTGTGTAAAAATAGAGAGAAAAAGAAAAAGAGAATCAAAGAAATAAAGAGAGAGAATATCAAAGAAAACAAGGTATAGATAGCATACAAGAAAAAATTTAAAAAAAAGATCATACTATTAATTTTAATATATTAAATCATATTCAATAAAATGTTCATATTTGTTTTTAAATTTTAGCCGTTTGTTTCACTTTTACTTTTTATTGTATTTTTAATTTTTGTTTTCTATTTTTAGTTTATGTCTGAATAGAACTTAATTATTAATATCGATGTAGTTATATTCTGACCTAAAATTCAGCCTAACCGAATTGGATCTATTGATATTGATTTTAGGCCGGGCCACGCTTAATTACCAAATCGTGCTCCAAACTTTTTGTTACATCATAATCTGCCCCTAAGCTCCAACACTTTTGTCCTTCGTCTGCTCGCATTTCCTTGTTGCCTTCTCCTTTTTGCCATTTGTCTTGAATCATTTCGACTTGAGTATCAAATCGCTCTCCCCATCCTTCCATAGATTCTTAATCGAATAGGTTCTAATCTTTAATAGGAAATACAATTAGTAATGTCTGGAAAGAATCGAGGACCCCCTTTGCCGATGAAAGGAGTAATTCACGCCATTCACGAGCCACACTTCGCCGGCGGAGTAATGCCGCCAGCGCATCCGGCAATTTTGGACGAAATCCGAGAAACCCAGTTCGGGTTAGACCCGAGGAGGCTCCCTGCGCACCCAGCTATCATCGAAGAGCGTTTGGCTGCTCAACATCAAGAAATTCAAGGCTTGTTGGCCGACAATCAGCGACTGGCTGCGACACATGTGGCGTTAAAGCAGGAGTTGGAAGTTGCACAGCACGAATTGCAACAAAAAACTCGGTTTTTGGATTCTTTGCATGCGGAGAAGGATGTGCAGACGAGGGAATTGCATGACAAGTCTTTGAGGTTGGAGGCTGATTTTCGTGGTGTGGAGGCTATGCAGTCTGAATTTCGTCGTGTTCGTGCTGATATTAAGGAACTTAGTGATGTTAAGCAAGACCTTACGGGAAGAGTACAGATGATGACTCAGGATTTAGCGAGATATAATGCTGATTTGCAGCAAGTTCCGGTTTTGAAGACTGAAATTGAAACTATGAAGCAGGAATTGCAGCGTGCAAGGTTATTACTTTAGATAAATTGGTTTTAGTTTCAGGAAAAAAACCTACTGTTAAATTTGAATGTTTTCTGGTGTTTGTATGGATATAGAGCTGCCATTGAGTATGAAAAGAAAGGGTATGCAGAGAATTATGAGCACGGGCAGGTGATGCAGAACAAATTGATAGCAATGGCTCGGGAGTTGGAGAAACTTCGAGCAGAGATTGCAAGTGCAGAGAAGAGAGCTCGCCCCCCTGCTGCTGCAGTGAATCCAGGTACACTAATTTGTATTTAGTAGGTGGAATATCCCTTGTTTTTTGCGATAATTGAGAGAAAGGAAGCATGGTCTTGGCATCTGAAAACCCATCTTATTGTAACTGAGTTCAACCTGTTCTTTCTTCAGCTGCAGTGACTGAAGCCAACGAATTATATTCCACTGTTTTCCCCTTTGGAGCTTGAGGGGCCTAATATTTCTATTACTAAACTCTTATTTCTTATTGCTGTTCTTCCTGTACAGCTTATCATGCAAATTATAGCAATCCTGAATCTGGATATGCAGGACACACTTATCCGACTGGCTATGGAATGAACCCTGTAAGTTGGCAATGATATTGGTCTCAATTGTCTTGATGTTTGAATTTTGTAAGTTTTACATGTATGTACACGTGTTTGCTTGTTTATGAATTTCTTCAAAATGCAAGGGTGATTATTCCTACTGCATTATTGATATTTCTTGACATTTCCTGAACATGTAGGTGCAAGCTCATGTCGAAAACTTTCCTCAGTATGGAGTGGCACCTGGTTCCTGGGGTGCATATGATATGCATCGAGGTCAAGGGCACAGATAAACTGATATCACAGTCAAGCTAAGATGTCTTCCAACGAGTCCTTTGAGCAGCAACTTTAGATACTTGCATAGGTTTGAACTGTTATCTTATGATAGTCTGTTTAAGAGAATTGATTCTCTTTGGGTTTAATTAAGTTGTACTTGAAAGCAAGGACAGTTATGTTATTCTGATAATTGATTATGCTATTTCCATTTTAAATTCTCTTGTTGCAACTACTGCCTTTATTGATTTTTTTTTTCAAATTTCTAGTATTTGGAAGTTCAAAAGTGGCGTTTTGATTACCCAAGGCTGTAGTGCTGCCTTTTTAGGACAGATTTTTCTGCAATTTGGCAATAGGGTTCTGTTGTTTTGATCTTTAATCATTTTTACCTATATGTAGTATCAACATCTTAACTTAAAGTGTAGCCTAATTCCCATAACATCTATTTGATATTGATGGCCTTAACTTTGGCATTACAGCTGATAACTCTTCTGACTTTGATCAATCGTGCTAATGTTACACTGGTAATCAAAAGTCTATTTGTCTAGTAAGTCAACACATCCCGCCAACACCCCCGCTAATCTTTCTCTCTGTCTATGTCGGTCTCCTCTCAAAAGAAATAATCTCTCTCTCTCTCTCTCTCTCTCTTGTTACTTATTCTACAAACAAGTATGGGCATTATAAAAGAAATAGGCCAACTCCTCCCTTTTTATTGAGAATCCGAGGATGAGAAAGGAATTAATGGCTACTATTTGACAATCTTTGATAATTTTTATTCCTTTTATCCTTGAACAACTCGATACTTAACCATGTGTACCTTTATGTTTGAGTTTTGCTCCTCTTATTCACCCATATTGGTCCTTGGCTTAGAGGTAGTTATGTAAATTCAAAAGTCTATTGGAGGCTGTAGAAATTATTCCCATCAAAAAGGATTTAATTTGAGAAAAACTTCTTATTTTGTATTTGAGATTTTGGTACTATTCTGGATTATCTGCACCTTGTTCCTTTTATTTGATTACATTTTTCAAGATTCTTTACGATGACCTCTTTTCAAATAGGCATGGATATTGTCAAGAAATGATGCTTTTTGTTTCATTTGGTAATCTGGCTTTTATGATAAAAATTGGAAGCACGATCTATTCTGGTGCTGCCACAGTCGTTTTCTGTCACTTTTTTTATCCACTTCAAAATTCTTACCCATTTGTTATCCTCTACTTCTTTTGATTTCTCCTCTATGCTTGCTTTAACTTTTAAAACTAATGATCTTATGTGTTCAAGAGTCAATTTTCCTCTAGCATATGAAATTTTAAGGCTAGGTAACCTGTTGAATTGCAATGCAGTAAATCATCCGATGATGTTCCATTTTGTTGCTCGGGCTGGTTGGAGTTCTTTTCTTCTTTTTGTTTTCAGTAGGTGCAATGTAACTTAACTGAGGTGCAGTTTCTAGATGGTGATAAAAGTGTCTTTCTCATTGGTCATTGTTGGTTCATCTTCTGTTGAATTAGTTTTTGGATGTCATCCTCAACCTCCCTAGAATTCTAGATTTCCCTTTCTCAGTCTACATCAATTAGTGGGGTTTAATTACTTTTATACCTATTTTTGGAGTACATGTCAGGAAATAATTGTTATCTTGTTTAGTATTTTGTTGTAGGTGTGGCCTAGTTCTATCGGATCTAGAGAACTGGTAATGCATATAATGTTTTTCATTGGTCTTTTACTTGCTTTAGAAGAATTTCTTGGACCCAAATTTTTTGTTTGGTTATTACCTCATTTAAGTGGTACGTTTTTGATACCCAACTGACATCGACCTTTTTTTTTTTTCCTTTTGTATTGCCTTGGCATTCTATCTTCTCTCTGTATGTTAAAGTGAGACGTTGTTGGTAGAAATTAGTGTGACACATCTTCTGGTAATGCTCTTAAGTATTCAGAATAAAATATTCTAATTATAGGTTTCCCTACAGCTCATTCTTGTACTTTGGGTTAGCTTTAGCTTTTGGGTCATAAGCTGATGCCTCAAAGACCTTCTATTGTTGAATTTTGAATGATATGAGTGATGTAATGATAAGCTATGGCTTGTGTTTTCTAGCAATCAATTAGGGTTAAGCTAGTCCACAAAAAATTTTATGGTTGAGGCTTCAAAAATGGCTTACATTTTTTATGGAAATTAAGGTATTGTATTCCAAAAATGGAGGCAATGCCTTACAATTTACAAGGAGAAAAGCTTATGGACCAAACCATTATAGTACAAAAGTGAGAGGGATGGTCGATATAATACAAACCACTATAATTTGCATTCAATCTGACTTAGTGGAGCTACTAATCAATAGATTGAGAGATTGACAGAGTGATGAACCTTACAATTAATTAACTCCACATCTTGTGGCTACTCTGCTAAGTTGTTTTCTTCTTCCCTAAGCTTAACAAGAAGTTTTCCTTTATTTTTGCAAGTGCTTTTGTGTAAAAATCTGTCCTGTTTTGTTGTTCATTCTTGAATCTCCTCATGCTTCTTTCCTGCCATGCTACATAGACCTCAGGGCTAACTTTAGTAGCTTGGAATTGCCATTTGATGTCAGGTTGCTGCATACTTGTTGGAGTATTTCTTCCCCTCTTTTTTACACATGTTGAAGTTGCGAGTGAACTGAGTTTTCTCCCATAGTGGTTAGATTTCAACTAAGTTACTGGATTTTCAGAAGATAAAAAAACTTTGAATATCATTGGTTGTATTGTGTAAAAAATGATCAGTTTTGATATTTGAAAAGATGTAAGAAAGAGATGTGTGGTCTAAGATTGTACTAGGTAGAGAGATGGGGCTCGAAAGAACCCAAAATTTTTTATAGGCCCATCCCGAGATTGATCGGGCTTGGGCTATTTTGCCAAGCATGGTACTAGAGGAAGGTGGCTAGGGGGAGGACTAGCAAAAGAAAAGTCTATGACTGCATTATTGAAGTACTTGTTAACTATAACCCTAAAAGCCTAAAGACGAAATTGTGTAGTGAATAATGACTTTCATTTTAGTGGGATTAAGGTCATATTACTTCTAACATTGATAAAATTTGTCATTCTTATTTTGCCGAGCTTTTGACTTTGAAAGGAAAACTTAGATACACCATTGACCCCGAAAACACCTTTTATATACTTTTGATTGAATCCATAATAAAACATATATGTGTAAGACCTATGGTTGTATGCTTTGAATTGTTGAGCTCTTAGTTTTCAATCTTTATTTCATTCTGCCTACAAAATGTTGTTAGCTTCTGAAATGATGATCACAGTTTCATTTTTCGTAGCTCAAATGAGCTTGACTAACACTTGTGTTGGTGTTCGTGAAGCTAGTTATGTAAAACTTGGGACATTTACCTTTTCATACTTTTTCTTTTGGTTCAGGTTATTGTTTCTATAACTTAATAACTAGTTCTGGGTTTTTATTATACTGCATTTTTCTGAGCTGTAGATGTTGTTGTGCATTAGGCTAGGTTCACAACTGTTTTGAAATATTACTGAGTTCTGTGTCAAACGTATTTCGTTTGATGCCTACCATGTGGTTACTTTGTTCAACATCATTAGTACTAGCTTTATTTGTTTGTTTGGTTATTTGGCTTTTCTTGCTTCTCTAAGGAATAGCTCGGTCTTTTTGGTTGTCCCTTTATTTATGTAGAAGTTCATGTTTATCTTGGCCATGTTTAAATGGAAACTGGTATGAATTTCCAATTTTGTGGGATTATTGCTCTCTCTCTCCATATCTCTGTCCTCTCGCTTTCTTGCAAGCTTGATGAGCGTTGTCCCTCTCTTTTTCCATTTCTTATACCACATGGGTGTGCTACTTAATGCCTGTCCAGTATAACTCAGTTAGTTCATATGGGATTCTATCCAATGGTTCTTGGAGGATTTGGTTCTTGGTTGGAATTACAGTCTCTTCTAATCATTATCTTGAGGGGAGGTGGATAACAGCGACCATTATATCATTCCATTTGAAAGGGATCAACCTACATTTTCAGAGAAGCTTACCCATTAGTTGAGGTATGCTGGTCTGGTTGTTTGACATTTCAACACGGAAGCTACGTGAAAGTTTGCTTGGTCAAGCAAGTGATATCTTGCATGGCATGTGCTTCTTTCACCTTAATTCCTTTTCAACTCTTCCTCTTCATTTGATGTGCCCATCTCTTTGTGCGCTCAGACTAGAGGGTTAGTACCATTTATCTTTCAGTGCATAGTAAGTGACCTGTAAACCAATAAATTGGGTTGCATAAGCTGTTTTTCTATTTGGATGTAGTAGCTAAGTTGATTATGTCCATGCACTGTTGTACTCTGTTAAATTTGTGTTCATCATATGATTTTTTTGGTGATTAAAACTTTATATTTTGCTGTCTTCTTTGTCCGAGTTTGTTTCTCTTGCTTGTGTGTCTTAGGGAAGAGTTTTAGCACATCTAAGTTGAAGAAGGCATTTATTGGCTATTGAAATGGATACGTCAAAAAGATATTTTTGTCGTCTTCAAGCTGTGCAGCTATAACATAGGAGTGAAAAGTGATCCAAGAAACATGTTGTATGTAATTATTCTTCTTCAAGAAAGATTTAGAGGATCTAATTGGGACATTATAGAAGAATCATGTGCATATTTTATATTGGTGGATCCTATCATATAAGAGGAAACTTGTACCATTAGGAAGCTAATAAGTCTAATGATTATATGCTTGTGCAGTTGAATTCCTTAAATGTCCTGGGGTATTTTTTGTGGCATAAAACTCAATAGATTCCAAGATGATGTGTGCTGGGAAATATCCAACTGGAGATATTTTTTGTGGCATAAAACTCAATAGATTCCAAGATGATGTGTGTTGGGAAATATCCAACTGGATATCTCCTAGATATCATTGACTCGTAAAAGTTAGCAAGTCAGATAAGTTAGGATATTATGTACAGATATTAGTTTCCTAGATTAGCCCTCTTTATTTCTATATATACTTGTACCTATATATTGACCTAGTAAGATATTGAGAATAATATACATTTGTTCAAAATTTCTGCATGGTATCAGAGTAACCTGAACAGCCCTAAACCCTATTTGTTACCTACTGTCTATAATCCTACCCATCTATATCAACCATGTCTGTCCGACATTGCCGAATCCTCTAACCCATTTGTTCAAACACCTCCTCCTCATAATCCTACCTCAGATTCTTATTCCATTTAGATCACTACTATATGACTGAATGGAGAGAATTTTCTTCGTTGGTCCCAATCGATTAGAATGTACGTCTGTGGTAGAGGCAAGATGGATATTTGACTAGAGACAAGAAGGAACCTATGGTTGATGATCCTACACACGGAATATGGGACGTTGAAAATTCTATGGTTATGACATGGCTGGTAAATGCTATGGAGGAGGATATTAGCTCCAACTATATGTGTTACCACACAGCTAAGGAGCTATAGGACAACGTGAATCAGATGTATTCTGACTTGGGAAACCAGTCCCAAGTGTATGAACAAACTATCAAATTGGGTAAGATGCACCAAGGTGAGGATAGTGTCACTAAGTACTTTAATTCCCTGAAACGTTTGTGGCAAGACTTAGATTTGTTTAATGACTATGAGTGGAAATCCCCTAAGGACTAACTATTTTCGAAAAACAGTAGAGGATAATCGAATTTTTAAGTTCTTAATTGGACTTAATGTTGAGTTTGATGAGGTTAAAGGTAGGATTATTAGAAGACAACCACTTCCATCCATTGGGGAAGTCTTTGCAGAAGTTCGACGTGAAGAGAGTAGACGGTTTGTGATGCTTGGCAAATGAAATCCTACGCCTACTATTGAACACACAGCCTTAGTTGTTAGGAATGCTACTGCCCATACTAAGAAGACTGAGGAAAAGTCACAAGTTTGGTGTGACTATTGCAATAAAGCTCGTTATACCAGTGAAATATGCTGAAAACTCCATGGAAAGCCTGCAAATTGAAAGGGATCACGTGAAGGAAAATTTAATAAAACTTCAACTCACTATGAATCAAGTAAAACTCCATCAGCCCATGAGGTAGATGCTGGACAGTTCTCTCAAGAGCAAATTAATTACATCCTGAAGCTACTAAAACTCAAATCTGAATCCTCAAGTGCCCCTAATGCTTCTGTTGCACAAACTGGTAGTGATTTTAATGTCTTATCATGTTCCTTTCCATACAATTTCGCTTCTTGGATCATTGATTCAAGAGCATCTGACCATATGACCTATTCTTCTAATTTATTTCATACTTATGACACTTGTTCTGGCCATGCAAAAATCCGTATAACAGATGGATCATTTTCTGTTGTAGTTGGTAAAGGTTCAATAACTCTATCCTTTAATATCTACCTTAAATCTGTCCTTCATGTTCCAAAACTAGCTTGTAATTTGCTATATGTGAGCAAACTAGCCCGTGTCTCTAATTTTACCATTACATTTTTTGACTCATATTATGTCTTTCAGGAACTAACTTCGAGGAAGATGATTGGCAAAGCTAAGTTGTAGATAGTCTCTACTATTTCGTTGATGACAACTTGAAGAATAAAGAAGCTCATTGCTTAAGTAGTATTTGTTCTACCCCTGCTAAAGAACATATTTTGCTTTGGCATTATAGATTAGGACATCCTAATTTTTCTGATCTCAAAAGACTATTACCTCATTTGTTTAAATCTTTGGATTGTTGAAAACTTCATTGTGAGCGTTGCATTTTATCAAAAAATCATAAGACTATTTACCCTACAAAACCCTATCAACCCTGCAAACCATTTTCCTTAATTCATAGTGATGTTTGGGGTCCATCTCGTGTTAAAACTCTTTCTCGAAAAAAAGGGTTTGTAATCGATGGTGATACTTAATTATGTTGGGTCTTTTTGATGCGTGAAAAATCTGAAGTTGCTCAAATCTTTCAAAATTTTTATACCATGATTGAAACTCAATTTCACACACATTGTCATACTTCACTCTGACAATGGTATCGAGTATCTTAATGAAGTCCTTGGAAAATTTCTTAAGTTTAAAAGCATTGTTCACCAATCTACGTGTGTTAACACTCCTCAACAAAATGGTATTGCCGATAGAAAAAAAAACATTTACTGGAAGGCTCTCAGTCCATTGTGTTTACAATGAATGTGACAAAATACCTTTGGGGTGAGGCTGTTTTGACTGCAACATAATTAATGGAATGCCCAATTGTGTTTTGCATTATGCTACACCCTTAGATGTGTTTAAACAATGATTTCCAAAAAATCGACTTTACTCTTCGTCTTTGGGTTTTTGGGTGTACAGTGTATGTTTACAACCCGACTAGGGGAAACTCAAAACTAGATTCAAGAGCTGAAAAATTTGTCTTTAGTGGGTATGCTCCTAGTCAACGAGGTTATAAGTGCTACAACCTTTTAACCCAAAAAATTGTTGTCTCCATGGATGTCACATTTCTAGAACATCAAAAAATTTTCCTTTAGGGGGAGAACTTCAATGAAGCAGAAAATTTTTGGGATGCTACTATTATGCCCACCCCTTACCTATTGTCATTTTTTATCATAATATGATTCCTGATAATGAGTCCAAAGATACTGCTCCTAATCTGTCCATGCTAGCTAATTCCGATTCAACCATAAGGGGAGAAATGCTATTGTCCGTTCCTAAGGAACAGAATAATGAGCTTCGTGTTTATACTAAGAGGAAGACTCAATTGAGAAGTAGAGAATAACCTACCTCAACAATGCACGACCTCTCAAAACCCTCAAAGAATGAACCTGGGAACAATTTAGGGAACCCATCTGCGACTTTACCCCTTATTGTGCCTAGTAATGATCAATCAATACCTACTGGCCCACAAATTACCAGTGATATTTTTACTGAACTCTCTGCTGATAATTACCTACCCATAACATTTAGAAAGGTGAAACGGGCTTGCACCAACCATCCCATATCAAAGTACCTATCTTATGGGAAATTATCACACATACACAAATCCTTTATCTCTAAAATCACTAATTTTTTTGTACCAAGAAACATTCAGGAAGCACTTCAAGTTTCAGATTGGAGATTAGCTATTATGGAAGAAGTAAATGCACCTAAGAAGAGAACTTGGGAACTTGTGAATTTCCCTAGAGATAAAAAGGTGGTAGGCTACAAATGGCTATTCACTGTTAAGTTTAAGGCTGATGGTGATGTGGAAAGACTGAAGGCAAGATTAGTTGCTAAGGGGTTCACTCAGACCTATGGTATTGACTACCAAGAGACTTTTGCTCCTTTAACAAAGGTAAATACTATTCGGGTATTATTATCCTTGGCTGTAAATTTTGAGTGAACTTTACATCAACTAGATGTAAAAAATACATTCCTTAATGGAGACTTAAAAGAAGAAGTCTGTATGAGCCTACCTCAAGGATTTGAGGATACCTATGGGAGAAATAAGGTGTGCAAGCTAAAAAAGTCATTATATGCCTAAAACAGTCCCTTAGAGCATGGTTTGATAGATTTGGAAGGGTTGTGAAGAGCTATGGCTATTGTCAAAGTCAAGCTAATCATACATTGTTCTACAAGAGGTCTAAGGCAGGTATGATATCTATGCTTATTGTTTATGTAGATGATATCATCATAACAGGAGATGATGTATTCGAAATAGTAGAGTTGAAGAAGGAATTTGCCAAAGAATTTGAAATTAAAGACCTTGGACCTCTCGAATACTTCCTTGGAATGGAATTTGCTAGATCAAAGGATGGAATATTTGTGAATCAAAGGAAATATATTTTGGACCTATTGAATGAGACCGACTTATTAGGATGCAAGGCAGCTGATACTCCTGTTGAAACTGGTGTAAATTTTAGACCAGTTCAACCTGAAAATATTATTAATAAGGAGAGATACCAACAATTGGTTCGGAGATTAATATATTTGTCACACACTAGACCTGATATAGCTTTTGCCATAAGCTCAGTGAGTCAATTTATGCATTCTCCAGGCCAAGAACATTTGGATGCTGTATACATGATACTATGATATCTAAAAGGAACTCCCAGGCAAGGTTTAATGTTAAAGCAGAACAATCTTCAAGTCGAAGTCTATACTGATGCTGATTGGGTAGGGAGTGCAACTGATAGAAAATCAATTTCAGGTTATTGCACATTTGTTGGTGGTAACTTGGTAACTTAGCAAAGTAAGAAACAAAGTGTTGTTGCAAGAAGCACTGCTGAAGTTGAGTTTCGTTCAATGACACATGGAATTTGTGAAGCTTTATGGATTAAAAGGATACTGGAGGAACTGCAAATTCCTATTTCAATTCCTATGAAAGTGTATTTTGACAACAAAGCTACAATTTCAATTGCTCACAACCTTGTTCTTCATGATAGAACAAAACATGATGAGGTTGATAAGCATTTCATCAAGGAGAAGATTGAAAAAGGATTAGTTTATGTTCCCTATATCCCAATATCACAACAGGTAGTTGATATTGATACGACACCTCCAACACATTAGGAGTCTTATTACGATTAGGAGTCTTATCTTTTATTACGATTAGAAGTCTATC
>JANITW010000004.1:43748853-43775553 GCA_027564335.1 Erythroxylum williamsii | reverse complement strand
CAACACATGGCTCGAGGGTTCCATGGAAACAAAAGGGAGAAACCGAAGGTTACACCCTGAACAAAATGAGTCCATTCGGAGCTCATAAGCCACAAGCGGGCAGCCGAGAGAAGGCTCTTGTCGACATGCACGTGACGAACGAAATGGTTCCACTCTCACCCAAACAAAAGCATATAATCATGCTCAGGATCATTTGATCAAACAGTATGCTTTCATGCTTTCATTTATTCAAAATGCCATGACTGAAGTCGAGGCATAACATGCTCATAATCAAAACTTATTACCATAAACTCTTATGATTCTTTCAAAGTATAAGAAATCAAACCACTCAAATCATCATGTTTAAATAGACATAACATACAACATATATCCACAAATAGGCAAGAATTTGCCTAATCACACAATAACTATAAGTACATTACCCACCTAATATCGCTCGAGAATGCACTCACTGTTGTCCTTCCTCGTGCGATGGAATCGGGTCAGCTTGGTTTCCTAACATAAACCAAGTTCCATTTAATCAATATTCAAAGGAAATATTCAAAGCTTGGAAATCCAAAATAAAGCACTAAAAGTCTACATTCGACTTCCTCTTAAAATCCCTAACCCTTAGATGTAAATTCTGAACTTCCCTTCTTCGTAGCCCTTTATTTCTAGATCATAACGAATCTGAAATCACCTCAATTGGACATCTACACCAAAAGATATGACCAAAAAATATCAAAAATCATCTTTCGGAAGAACTGGGGGCTCGCCGAGGCGAACGACCTAGCACGCCGCGGCGAAGGCTCGCCGTGACGTGCACCAAAGTGTGCGTCGCGGCGTGCTCATCTCACGCACGCCGCGACGTGCACCTGGTGCACGCTGCGTGTCTCTAATTCTCCGCACGCCGCGGCGTGCTCATGAACACGTTGCAACGTGCAGGTCGGAGGGGCGACTCCGAACCCCATGTTCCAAAAATTTTCCAACCTCAAACCATCCCTTAACCAAATACAACACATCTAAACCTTAGATCATGACTTATACTACATTTCTAACCCATACTAAGCTTCCAATCCATCATAAACTCAACAACCCAAAGATTTCTAACGATTTTCCCCAAAAACCCTAAAACCTTCGATTCTGCTACATTCAACATTCTCTAGGTTTAAATCTAACCATAACAAGTTTAAACAAAGCAAAACTTACCCGGAAATTACTTCTAACGATCGAAAATCCTCAAGGGTCAAAATCTCTCTTCTCTTCTCTTCCTCCTTCATGACGGTGCACTCTTCCTCTTTCTCTTCTCTATTTCCTTCTTTTTCTTCTTTCTTTTCTTTTCTAATTTCTTCTTAACCCTAACCTAAAGAAAATACAAAGACCAACTTACCCCTTTTTACAAGCCTAAACCCATTCCAACCTAAGCAATCTTCCTAAAATGCCCTTACACATTTTAATCCCTTAATTTCATTTAAACCACATTATAACTAATTAAGCCTCAAATATCCACTAATACTCCCAATTTAGTCAAACTAAGGCATAATCACACAATTATCACAATTCATGCTTAATGACATCATAAAAAAAATTTCGGAGCCCAACATATATAGGCAAGAGACATGGGATAGCTAGCTAAATCCAACTATCGTTTTATCTTTTTTCAATTTTGGTAGGCTTCAACATGGGTAGGCGCCGAAAATGACACCTACCATGCCTACCACATTTATTCAAATATGGTGTCTCTCCATGTTAGAGGGACCCATATCTAACACCATCTTACACCATATTGTTTTCTAGGCTTCTCCACCTTGTCCTCACTCACCGTTGCCAGAGCAAGAGACGAGGTTTAGAGCCTATTCTAAGGGCTACAAAGGAAGGAGGAAGTTAATTCAAGTCAGAGCTCAAAAAAGAAGGTGAAAGAGGATTGGGAGTAGCAGAAGGGTCTGACGCTGAAAAAGCATGGTGGTTGGAAGTATTCTTTCCCATGGGCTGCCAGAAGTCAAATATCAATTAGTAGTAATTTAATTAAATAACCACAAATAATTGTTCATGATCAAGAGAAGTTTAAGTACATGTTATGCACATGTGAACTTGCTATGATAATGTGATATGGGCACTGAAACTGTCATATGATATCTCACCATAATTAACAGTTAGAATGTTCTCATAGAATCATTTCCGCTGATTGAAAATAGTTTTTTTGGTGTCTCACGAAAATAGATATTAAAGATTTGTTAGAATATTTTATATTAACTAAACATGAAAATGCTGTTCCAAATTAATGAGAAAAAAAACCTTATCCTGAATCAAGTGGAATTGTGTGAATCAGAGCATAACTCACCAAATTGTACAAAACATGACAGCATTTGAAGATTTCGTTTTCAATTATTTGTTTCTAGAATGGGTTTCAGATGTCAAAAGGTTAGGTATACCCATATTTTATAACTCACGGCTGCCGCGCGTACCATCCAGAGCTGCAGAGTATTATAAGCTTTAGTCGAAAGAGAGACTCTGGAGAACCCAGAAGAAACCCTTTCTTGCAATACACATGGAGCAGAAACCAATTAATTTTGGAAACTCTCTTCTCATGCCTTGCGTTCAAGAACTAGCCAAAGAGCATGATAAAATGATTCCTCCCAGATACTTACGTCCTGACCTACACCAACCCAATATAGCTCCTATTCATATCACTTCACCACAAGCAGTGCCAGTGATCGATATGCAGCTATTGCTTTCTCAAGACTCCGCTGATTCTGAATTGGCAAAACTCCACGTTGCTTCCAAGCACTGGGGTTTCTTTCAGGTATCCTATGTTACACCCAAACCCCGTTAAAGTAGTATTCTGTTTGTTGTTGCGCTAGGTATTCTTCTTTGGTTCGTCGCATAGAGACAAGATCTTCTGTTCAATTTTATGTTTTCTTATTTTGTTCCATAAATGTTAGCCATACAAGATTTACATGAATAAATGACTAAAATTTATGGGACAGAATAAGATATCATAAAATTCTTAAAGACTGTTATCGAAGCTAATCAATTTATTATTTGTCCACTATTAACAGTCTTGATATATCCATCGTTAGTCGCAGTGATACAGCGGTTATGGTAGAGTATTAATTAGGTTTTCGTTCATTAAGTTGAGGAAAAAACTAGAAAGAAACCATAAATTTTCATCTGAGGAGGTATATATTTCAACTTTCCTTGCTCAATTGTAGCGTGACTCATTAATATGGCACACCTTAAATGTTCCAGGCCGTGAAGAGTTCAGGACACAAGCTTTAAAGAGATGATTTTCACCCATAATAGCATGTTATATTCAATTAAATAAGATAAACACTTAATACATCACTGCAAATCTTTATTTTATAATATTTTAAATAATTATTTTCTTTAAAATTTACAGTGATTATGAATTTAAACTCCGTATTCATAATATACTAAATTATTTTTAGTCTGTGGATAACAATAGACATTTTTGTCAAAATTTTTTAAATTGAAGAATTTCAAATTTAGTATGAAAAGTCCCAGCAAATTAAGTAAAATTTCAATATTCCAAACAAAAAATGAAATAGACGTAATATAATTAAGTAGATTCATATATATTTTATGTTGTATTCACTATTATTTGTTTAATATATTGAAATTCAAAAGCATTATATATATATATACACAAAAACGTGAATCTCATATTACAAATTGCACGAGGAGTCAACTATTGAGTGCTATGGGTTGACTAACGTTGTTTTGTCCAAAATATAATGTGGGAAATGAGCCATGTGTCCTAACGTTGTTTTGTCCAGACATGTAAGTTTAAATATAATACGGGAAATGAGTCATACCCAGTAGAAAAGTTTGGAATCATGTTTTAAAATTCAAACCGGACATCAAATTAGTGACCTTATTGGTCACTGGTTTGATCGGGTGATTGAACCGGTGTGACGTAATAATTATGCAATAATTATATTTAATTATATATAATATTAAAAATATTTAAAAAATTTTAAAAAATAAAAAAATAAAAAAATAATTATTGGACCGGTCGGACCGATCAATTGACCGGTTTTGACCGGTTCAGACTGAGTCAATTTAGAACTGATTTTGAAGGATCAACCGGACCGATCACCGGTCGAACCGGCCGATCCGGGCCGGATTTTAAAAGATAGGTTTGGAAGGAGAAAGTGATATGCTGGAAATTGGTTTAACCAAAATGATTTTATAATCTTAATTTGTTTCTACATAAATATATAGTTTTCATATTCATTTTAAACTAAAGTTACTATATCATTTCATTATAGTTGATATGTTTACACATCGCATTGAATTTCCAAATATAAAGTACATTAGAATTTTAAATAATAAATATTTACTTGATTCCAATGAAAAAGCTAATCACTAATATTTAACTATTGCATGAAATTAAAATGTTTATACTTGTGTGGTAACGTTCAAGTCTAACCCAGCCATCAGCCACGTGTTGTCTGGTTAAATTTTAATAAATGCCCTTTCTGGATTAAGTAGTGTCCGGTTAAATGCACGGCTCAGATGTATAAATAGATGAGATGATATGAATTTTCATTTTAAAATTCAATGATGGTCAATAAAGCAGAACTATAGACGAACTACATGTGGAGATGATCTTGTTGGATTGCGGCAATCTTGCAGTTAATAAACCATCAAGTAAGCAATTCATTGCTGGAAAAAGTAAAGACGGAGGTCCAGCACTTCTTCAATCTCCCACTGGAAGAGAAGAAGAGCCTTTGGCAGTATCCAGGAGAGGTAGAGGGCTTTGGACAAGCATTTGTAGTGTCCGAGGAACAAAAACTTGACTGGGGTGACCTATTTTTCATGACAACGCAACCAGTTCATGCAAGAAAACCCCACTTGTTTCCCAATCTCCCTTTGCCTCTTAGGTCAATCTCCTTCTCTCTGTCTTTCAAATATATCAGTTTTATATAGTCTTACCGAAATCTGTTGTTTTTTTTCCCTAAAAATTTTCTTTTCTATAGAGACGCCCTGAATAGTTATTCACTGGAACTGAAAGGTCTAGCCACAAAAATCCTAGCACAAATGGCCAAAGACCTGAAAATGGAAGCAAAGGAAATGGAGGAACTCTTCGAAGACGGGCATCAGTCGATGAGAATGAATTACTACCCTCCTTGCCCACAACCAGAACAAGTCATTGGCCTTACTCCACATTCAGATGCCACAGGTCTCACGATCCTGCTGCAGCTCAATGATGTCGAAGGTCTGCAAATCAACAAAGATGGCAAATGGGTCTCTGTTAAGCCCCTCCAAAATGCGTTCGTGGTTAACGTCGGGGACATGTTAGAGGTAACATCTACAGATAAAACCAACTTTACATCTACATGTCATACTATAGGAGGCAAATTAGTCGAGAGATTGATTATTGCTTTATTTGGCTTCTGTTTACCTACAGATGATAACCAACGGGACATACAGAAGCATTGAACATCGTGCAACCGTGAATTCTAGTAAGGAAAGACTTTCAATTGCAACCTTTTATGCTCCAAGATATGGAGGAAAAGTTGGGCCAGCATCTAGCCTGATAGCCAAAGAAGCACCAGCTCTGTATAGAAACATGGACGTTGAAGAATACTTCAGAGGCTTGTTTTCTCGTGAGCTTCATGGAAAATCTTACCTTGATGTCATGAAGATATGAGCGGATCTACGGGAAAATCTTTTAAACAAAACATATTTTAATATAAATGACCAATAAATAGTGACAAAAGTATTTGATGAATAAAGAGAGCTCTCCATTAATAATTTTGGCAATAATAAAATATTTTGCTACTAGCCATTTCGATTATTTTTATGATACTTGTAACTCAAATTTGTCAAAGAAAATATCAATGATCCACCAAAATATAAATGAAAAATATTGTGATAAGGAACAATTTGAATCAGTTGAACATGAAAGACCAACAAATTGAGTATCAAAGCGCTTGAGGGCGAGCAAAACACAAGTGCGAGCATTTGGTGAGGGTGAGTGAGAGAAAATGTATGGTGAGGTCAAGAGTTCGATGAGGGCAAGCAAAACATGAGAGCAAGCATCTAACGTTCTCGAGCCTATGATAGATGGATATTTGATAATATTTTACCACCCATTTTTGATGAATTTTGCTTGATATTTTATACTTTTATTGTATATTTGGTGCTTAATATGGTTCAAGTGTGTTTACATGTGATCATTGTCTTCACAGACTTAAAGAAGAGGAATTTGGACGAAAACACAACTTAAAGTAGAAAAGCAGCAATCGGGAAGGAGCGCACAATTGTGCACTTTTGTGATATCCAGTGATTTCCAATTATGCACGTTCCTGTGCATGGCTATGCACATGATCGTGTATAACCCAAAATTCTAGGTTTTCATATAAATTCGATGTTTTAGAGGCAATAGGGAGAGGAAGCGGCAGGCATTGCTTTAAGGAGTTTAGAGACAATTTCATAGGTGATTTGGAGCTTAAGGAGTATAAGACACTAGATTTTATTGACAAATCCATCAAAATGTAAGAAAGAACATCTACATTGCCAGAATAAGTGATAGAGAACAATCAGGGACATTTAAAATTATGATTTCGATATTTTCTATCATGCTTTTTGTACATATGAATATGAATTCCTGTTAGCCAAAGTGTAACTAATTTTCTATTAGTCTCTAGGTCAAATGAACCTTAGTTGAATACTTTGACATGTTTTGATTTTTTTTGTGAATGCAATTGTTTTTGTTGATTATTGAGATCCAATTATCTATTTTATTTATTGTCTATTAATATGATTTTTAGACTGTAATCTAATTTCATATTTAACAATTGAGAAATCCTAGGTTGAATAGATATACGATAATTAAAAAAACTTGATTGCAATCCTAGAGATAGGATAATATAAATCTTCTAAATTATGGTCAAACCTAACAGAGAGATTCAAAATACGGTAATGCAATCCTATAAGTTTTAACCTTAGTAATTCAGTTAGAGACTTTATAATTGGTTGTTAGTAAACTCAAGGTTAGCTACCAACATATCTTAAGAATCTCCACGGTCTAATAAATCAACAACATAATTGCATGAAAAATAATCAACCGGTTAAGGCTTTAAAGGGATTTTGAGCCTAGGTATAATATGCTAATATTGGTAATTAATTTAATGTCGCCAATCCTTTGCTTTAATTTATTATTTTTTTGTTTACTTTATTTGCTTAATTTTAATTTCTTAAGCTGAAAATCATAATCAATCCATAGGCTAGATAATAGAACAACAGTAATTACTAGTACTTACCGTCTTCGTGGGATCGACTTGTATTTGTTGGTACTAGCAATAGCTACATCGTGCATTTGTGATATTAAATATTGACTAACACGCTTCAAGGTCAATTAGCCTGCATCTGACGAGGAAGCGATTAGCAATAGATAAGAGGTGTGCGAGGACCTGCCGAGGAGTTGTTACACTATGGATTGATTGTAGCACCCCACTCTCGCAAGACCCGAACCCAACATCAATGGATGATATCTGAGTCCGTACCTCGCGAGGGTGGCGTGCTAAAGTACTCAATCAATTAGAAATCGGCATAAATGTTTTTTCAAACATAACCACAATATGCAAAAATTGATACTTAATTTGGGCCCACTTTCGTTCATAAACATTTTTAATGGTCATTTGGGCCCTTTCATAAATATAAATCACTTTAGTCATTTTGGAATACAAATTTATACAAAAAATTGCTGAAAATACAATTCAACACAAAATAGAGAAATGTAATGCAGACGTGAACTAATCCTGACCTGTATCCTCACTTGAATGCTGTAGGGATACTCCTGTTGGACTAACGACGTATTCTTCTGATCCTGAAAAATAATTGCAAATTTTGGGTGAGTTTTGCGAACTCAATGAGTAACCATCATCGATGGCTCACCCAGTCACATAACACACCAAATCACATTCACATCATTTCACATTTCACATTCAAAGAAATTTAATCATTCATATTATGCATATGTAGTGCACATGAGACCCACTTTCTATTTGTTACTTTGTTGTGATCGAGTGCCTAAACTGTCCCTTATAAGGCTCCTTGATAACTGTCCCATATAGGGCTCATTAAACGTTGAGCCTAAAGCTCTGAATCACTTTTGAGCTCGAGACTCATTTTCACTCGTTGAGCTTTAAGCTCTGATCGGTGGCTACTCTAGTCACAATGTCTATTATGTTTCATGCATTCATGACATGGAATGCATCAATTACATTTGCATATTCCTATTCACTTGCATTCCCATACCATCGGACCTTAGTCCGGCATTCAACATTAAAGCTGAGAATCACTCTTTCATTCATATGCAAATGCACATTAAAAAACACATTAGTCAACAGACTGTAGACCGACATTTAGCAATCATATTATGCACACTTATTTCATCTCATTCATATACAATGAGCACTTCAATATTTCTTTCATACAGCACATTCATCAAACCTCCTGTCCAGAAACCAACACAGTCAAACACTTTCACATAATTATTTAAAAATCAATTAATATCAAAAAGTCAAACAAAGCAAACAGTGGAATAAGACCATCTAGGCCTACTTACAGTACGCTCCAGATTAGCATTTGTTTTCAGATTCTAGGAATGCCTGAATGTGAACACTTGACCTACACAACCCATTTATGCGAGACACAAATTGCAAACTCATCAATAATTGTGCACGTATAAACATTTATTTATACACAATTGTAATAATGGACTATGTATAATGCATGCTCAATGACCATCCCGGGCATATGTTCTAGAACACATATGTGCTCATTACTATTTCATAATTCATATGTGTCTAATTTAATTTAGCTTTACACTTTATTTGTACATGATCTTTCTAAATTCTCCTTTCAATCCTTACCCTTTGCATGTGTCTAGTTTATTCATAAGCTTACATCTTAAAAAAACTTGGTTACTTTATATCATAACTCAATTTCTCATCATCTCTTTTCTAACCTCATATGATCTCAAAGTATCCAAATTCTCATCCAATAGGAATCCAATTGAAAATCCCATAATGCAAAATCACTAAAATTGATTCTAAAATACTTAAACCCAAACATTTTCTAAACTTCATAAACTAGAATCCTTCTAAAAATCCAAAAGATTCAAAATGATCTTACCTTGATTCTCCATCAAATGAAGAGATCTTTAGCTCAAATGGAATTTCTTTTCTTCCTCTTCCTTTTTCTCTTCTTGGACAACCTCAAAATCTTTCTTATAGGCTAGGGAAATTAAAATCCTAGCCTGTTTTCTCTTCTTTCTCTCTTTCTCTTCTTCTCTTTGTATTTCTCTCTCTCTTTTTCTCTTAAATTTTTGTTCTTCTCTTCTGTTTATCCTTCCATTCACGTTTTTCTTCTTCATTTATAAGCAAGACAATATTTCTTCTTCCAATTATGCCTTAATGATTGAGAAATGTCTCATTTTCCGTTCCATTTATGTCTTATGTCTTTTATACTTAAGTGTCTTGCCAAAAGTACCTTTGAACATTCTAACTTAACACTTTATTCCAAAAAAATGTCCCCAATTGTCTTAAGTTTCTAATGACACCAAAATCAATCCATTTGGTCCAGTACTTCGAAAGATACACTTAAAACATTTTTGGACTGCTCTTGTCCAAATTAGTATACTAGGCACAAATTCTATCCAAAATTTAAACATCACAGAGACTGAATTAGATCCCAATTTCTTCATTACATTTGTATCTCCATGTCTCTAGTTTACCAAAAATCAAAAATCATCTCATTTTGAGCTCTACCGATCCAGAAATTATCAAAATACTGAGGTATATTCAGTGGAATAACACTAGTTCCTATTATTTAAAAACACACTCACTATACCAATCCAACGTTTATCCCTTAATCTCTCTCACTTCATTTCAGATGGCTACTATTTTTGGTGAAGATGTAGAGCACTGTCTTACGAGTCCAATGGTTTAAGAATCAAGTCATTTGAGTGTCTAGAGAAGAAGTTATGGCTAAAAGAATCCAATTTGGTTTATCCTCAATCATATTGAATCTATCGTGGGACAATTAGTATAACTTTCTCTAGAGATATCAGATTTAGGTTTTCTTTAGATGGTTCGAAAGAAGAATTCAAGAGATACAACTTTCATAAAGACTTAGAAGACAAATTTCATCTTTTTAAGGATAAAAAATGGAACAAAAGATATAAGATGAGCAATCACTAAGAAGAAGTTCATGACTAAGAAGTTCATGAATAGTCACTAAGAAGAAACTCAAGACTAAGAACAAATTCATGAACAGTCACTGAGAAGAAGTTCATGACTAAGAAGAAATTCATGAACAGTCACCAAAAAGAAGTTCATGACTAAGAAGAAGTTTATGAACAGTCACTAAGGAGAAGTTCATGATTAAGAAGAAGTTCATGAATAGTCACTAAGAAGAAGTTCATGACTAAGAAGAAGTTCATGAACAATCACTAAGAAGAAGTTCATGACTAAGAAGATGTTCATGAACAGTCACTAAGAAGAAGCGAAAGGTCAACTTAGGAAGAAGCAAAAGTCAACGTAAGAAGAAGTAGACTACACTCCTGAGCATCTCCACTTATAAGGGTCATAACTTTTGACTCCGATGTCCAAAGATTTTATACTATATACTGTTGGAAAGATATACAACTCTCATGAAGGCAACTTTGCCAAAATCTATCTAGATCAATCCCAAATTTTTCTTAAAGTCTGAAGATGAATTTTACATTCATCTACCTATGTACTACACTCAGTTCTCACTTCATGACAATTTTTGAGTCCAAACAAAGAATCTCCTTATTTAGATAACTAGAGAAAAAGTTATGGTTAACAGACCAAAGTACACTCAGTGAACATTTTCCAGATCAACCACTACTTTTATTTCTAAATCTTTCCTTATCACAGTTTATACCAAGACCACTATTTCAACTCCCTCTACTTCTCATTTTCAATAAAATCACATTTAAAACAATCATACCTGGAAGTTGTCAATGAATGCATGCACACTTAGTTGTGTATGTGCGAAGATTCAAATTCACATACATGTATGCTAATAGGCTGCTGGGCATGAAATGCAAACTTTTTTTTCCTTAACTCTCACATTGCTATTCTCTCCATTTGAAATCTGAGTTCTAACTCTTAATATGGGGACGGGATGTTACATTAATTATAATCTATATTTCCATAACCAATAATTTTTAGCTAGTTACCGATGTTTGAAGGTTTGTGGGAGATTGAAGGCAAAGGCTTAAAGGCTTTGCAGTTAAGAAAGTTATCGGCCCTTCCACCAGTAACTTTCCTATTTAGGCGGGTTCTATGGCTTCTATCACTAGAGATAGCTTGATTCTTCCTAAGGTCCATAAGGTAGGCAACAACTTCAACAAGGAGTTTCCCTCCATTCATGAATCTATGACTATGAATAAAAGCAAGGACAGGTTGCCAACCCCTGATAAGGAAGCTCCAAAATCCTGTAGAAATGTTGTAGATGATACTCTCCTATTAAAAACAAAGTTGTTTCAATCCATTTTGATTAATGGTGTGGTCTCTTCCCTTGAAGAGCTTTTACATTGGGGATAAAAGCTTGGTGTTATAACCTAGTAGGGTTTTTTTCTCAGTAAAAGGCCTTCTTTCCCCAGGAGCATGCTTAAGCATTTAACAAATGGGGAAATAAAGGATTAGAGAAAGTGCTCCTTACTGAAGAATACTCTTTCTTATTCAAGTTCAGAGATGAAGATATTATGAACTCAGTAATGGAGTCGAGTCTTTGGCATATAGGCAGTCAACTTTTACTTGTGTAAAAATGGTTACCTAGGTTGGAATTGGATAGGAGTGGCATTGAGTCTTTCCCTATTTGGATCAACTTTCATAATATCCCTCTGGAATATTGGAATTGGATTATTTGACCTTCCATGCAAGCTCAGTTGGTAAGGCTCTTGTTTTTTACTCTTCCATTACTAAGATTGAAAGAATTTATTAAGCTCAAATTTGCATTAAGGTCATAATGAAAGATGAGCTTCCCGAGATGCTGTCTGTCATGAAACTCAATGAGTTAGGGGAGATGGTTAAAGTAGAAATTAGACTTTCGTACCCCTGGAAGCCCCAATTAGGCAAAAGGGTATGGAAAGAAACTAGTGAAGTGATTAAAATAGGTGAGTGCTCAGAGTTGATGGGTTTAGGAGATTCTAAGGTATTTAAGGTGGTGGATTTTCAAACTGGCAACTAGGTCCATTTAAAAGTTGCTAGTGAATCTCTAGGGAACTCCAAAAGGGAAGACACAGTTGAAATAATTTCTGAACCTAATGTAGGACCAAGTGCCTTAACTAAATCTGATTCAAAAAGGGAATTGGATAATTAGAACTTGGGGGAGGATTCCATGTTTAAAAAGGATCATTTTAGGAAACTCCTGCTGAAAAGTGTCCTTCCACTTCAAATAAAAAAGTAGGTAGGATGAAAAAATAGGCTAAGGGATGTTAGTAACATCTGTCTTCATTTTTCTATTTTATTTTGGAACATTAGAGGTATGAATGATCCTTAAAAAAAATAGCAATAAAAGATATGCTAATAAAGAAAAAGTGTGGTTTTTTAGGATTACCAAAGACTCATATAAAAGCTCATAAATTACTCGATTCTATGAAAATTTTAAAAGTTAACTGGGAAATAGGATCTAATCATCAATTCCATTTCAATGATAAAATTGTGCTTATTTTTTGACAGAGAAAAGTTTTAAGTTATTATTCAAAGTATGTTTGATTAGTTTGCACATTTGATATGTTATAATATGATTTCTTAGCTTAATTCCAAATTGACAATTCTATATATTGGACTCCGTTTCCAAAGCCCAACTTTGATATCATAAAAACATGTGTTTGTGCTTATTACCATGCATGATTATTCCAATTAACCCTCATTATTCATCCTCGATTCATCTTCATTCTCTAATACCATAAGTGTCTGGTCCCATTTCTGAATTATTCTTATACCGAAGCAAATATTTTGCACTCAACTTCCCTCCAGAAATTGAAAGTCTTAGGGATTGAATTAAAATTCTATTCCTTCAGATAATTTGTATTTCTATGTATCTAATTTATTTAGAAATAAGAATCATCTCATTCGAAGCTTTGATCAATTCCATCAAAATACCGACTTATGTTCAGTGAAATATCTGATTTTTACTCTTCCAACCCATATCCTTACTTTGATTCAATAAATCCTTTTCAAATAAACATAAAAAGCTATAAAATTTCATGGAGAGGTAGAAATAAATGTGTTAAGAATCTATTGGTCTAAGCATCACTTCATTTGGAGGTCGGATAATGAGGTTATGGCTGAAAGAATCAAACAAGGTTTTGTCCTTAATCATACTAAACTTATTTCGGGACAATAGGCATAACTTTCTGTAGATGTCTAATTAAGATAATTCTTAGGTGTTATGAAAGAGAAATTATAGATCTCCAACTTTCATGAAGACCTTGAAGATAGATTTTATCATCTAGAGGGTCAAAATTGGACTATATGATAGGGTAAGACGAAACTAGATGAAAGGCACTAAAAGATGGGCACCAGAAGATGGCCACTAGAAGATAGGCACCAGAAGATGTTTCAGTCTACAGTGCACACCAGAAGATGGGCACCAGAAGATGAGTACCAAAAGATGTTTCAGTCTACAGTGCATAGAAGAGGTTGCAGTCTACAATGTATAGAAGATGTTGCAATCTACAATGTATAAAAGATGTTTTAGTCTACAGAAGATGTTTCAATCTATAGAAGATGTTTCAGTCTACAGAAGATGTTTCAGTCTACAATGCATAAAAAGGAAGGTTTCTATAGGGTCTTCCTCATATCACCAAAAGTTCTGAATCACTAACTACACTCTCCAGAGCATCTCCACTTATAAAGATCATAACTTTCTAATCTAATACCCAAAAATTTCATACTATATACCGTTGAAAAACTAGAAAGATAAGCTACAACTTTCTAGAAAACAAATTTGCTAATTTAACTTATATCAATACATTTTTCTCTTAAAGTCAGAACACGAAATTGACCTCTATGGAAGACTTGAAATTTACATAGTGCAAACTTGGAATGTCCTAAGCCTAACCATTCAGCTACCAAATTGACTTCTTTAAACTCTGAAATCTTAACTCATTTGACTCGTCACATTCAACTACATTTGATCAACCATAATTTCTATCTTTTTTCCATAACATCTCACTTATGTATATATATATCAACTATTCATGTTCAAAAACCATTTGCTCAAGTTGAAAACTTCTTCAAGTATATCTGATTCCAACTAAATATCATCCATACACAATTCGTATTTCATCAACCTCAAAAGAACAAAGTTTTAGAAATCTTTAATAACATTTTAAGCCATAATATATCATCATCTCAAAATCTTAAATTACAAAAGATTCTTGAATAAATAAACTTGAAATGTGACTAAAACATTGTGCTTTCCCAAAACTAACTCAAAATACAAATTAATCAAAACTTGATATCCTTTCAAAAACATTTCCATTTTTCATTTTATAAATAATCACACAATTCATATAACACTTTCTCAAAACATTTAAAAGGGCAAAAAATGCACATTTATGATGCAATTGAAATCATTAAACTTCTTTAATTCAAAGAAAACATTAGTGACTTATTTACTCTATTATAAACATGTACCCACTTGATTTCCTTGCTTATAAACTTGCTTAAAATGCCTCTTCTCTTGTTCTTCTTGCCTCTTTTGATCCCCTTATATAATAACAAAAATCTCACTCAATAGGGTTTTCAATTGAAAATCCCACAAAGCACAATCACTAAAATTGATTCTAGAATACTTAAACCTATGCATTTTCTAATCTCCATGAACTAAAATCCTTTCGAAAATTCAAAAGATTTAAAATGATATTGCCTTGATTCTTTATCAAATGAAGAGATCTTAGGCTCAAATGAAAGCTCTTCTCTTCCTCTACCTTTTTCCCTTCTTGACTAACCTCAAAATCTCTCTTGAAGGCTAAAAAAATTAAAACCCTAGCTTGTTTTCTCTTTTTCCTCTCATTCTCTTCGTATTTCTCTCTTTTTTTCATGATACTCTCTCTTTTTCTCTTCAATTTTAATTCTTCTCTCTTCTTAAAATGCAAGACCATAATTTCTTCTTCCAATTTTACCCTTAATGAGACCAAAAAGTCCATTTTACCCTTCCTTATAGGCTTATGTTCTTTTAACCTTAAGTGTCTTGACAAAAATACCCTTGAACATTCTTATAACCTTAACACTTTAATTTCACTTAACACTTTAATTTCACTTACCCATTCAATAAATCCTACTAACTTGATATAATTAAATAATTACAAAATGATTAATCTATCAAAACCTCAATTATTTAAATCATGCTTATTCATCAAGAAAATTTTTTTGGAGCCAACACTATATTCTTCTAACATTCCAAAGGAAAAACTATGGGAGGAATACACATGATCTAATAAACGTCAAGGGAGGCATATCATTTGGAGGAAGGTCGATAGGGTTTTGGTTAACCATCTTTGGACTAATCAGTACCTTAGTTCTCTTACTTAATTTGGTCCTCTTATGTGTTCTAATCACTCTTTTATGGAAGTTATTATTCCTTATAGACAAGATTTCCACATTGCTCTATTAAGGTTTTTCAACTTCTTAGCACTCAAGGATGGGTTTTTAGATGATGTTAAAGATGTACGAGAGATTAGGATTTAGGGCTGTAATTTTTATCATTCGATGAGTAAATTGAAACTACTAAAAAACATATGAAAGTCTTTTCTAAAGTCCCCTTTCGATCAAGCTCTTCACAATGCCAAATTGAAGTTGAAAGAACTAAAGAAACTTTCTTACCTTGATCCTTACAACACATATTTGAAACTCAGGGAAACCAAAGCACTAAAGGGTTACACTAAGGCTTTGCAAGAGCATAACTCTTTAATGTTCCAAAAGATTAGGCTTAATTAGTTAAATAAGGGGGATGTCAATTCCATGTTCTTTTACAATTCAATCTTAGCTAGAAGGAACTCTAATAAAATTTTTTAATTGAAGGATAGGCTTAACCAAATTGTGTATGATAATCCATCCATTCAAGGTATAGTTTTTTTATTACTTCAAAGGTATTTTTGGATCAAAGAGCTTAGATCAGTTCAACTTTCAGTACTATTCTCCTATTGATGTTGCCTCGCTAGAGGACTTGCAGAAACTAGCTGCTGTATTGGAAATTAAAGAATGCCTATTCATATTGAGTCCAAGGAAGGCTCCAAGGCCTGATGGCTTCAATGTTTTCTTTTTTCAATTTACTTAGGACATTATAGGTGGTCTAACGGTGCAGGTTGTACGAGTGTTCCTCTGGTACAACAAAATGCCCAAATAGTTAAAATCTTCATTTATTTATCTTATACCTAAGATTCTAATTGTAACTAGTCTCAAGGACTTTTGCCTTATTTCATGTTGTAATACCATATATAAGGTTATTTCCAAGTGAATATCTTCCTCGTAGAATGCTTTGATTCTTAACAGATCTATTTCAAATATCATGTTACTCATGCAACGACTTGTGAGGGATTATGACACTAATAAATCCATCAAGAGTTGCACCATTGAAGTGGATTTCTCTAAAACATTTGATTCGATTAGATTAGGCTTTATTTTGGGATGTTTGAAGTGGTTAGGATTCCCTGTTATATTTATTTCTTCAAATGAAACTTGTATTTCATCCACCTTTTTTATCATTCTAGTGGATGGCAATCTAAGTCTCTTTTTAAGGGAACAAAAGGGATTAGATAAGGACCCTTTTCTCCTTATATTTTGTTACTTCCATAAAAATTCTTACATGGCTGATGATTAAGTACACCCAAGATTGTATAAACTTTAGATTTTATCATAAGTGCAAAGATCTTAAGATTACCCATCTTAGCTTTTCAAATGACTTGATTTTACTCTTTAGAGTTGACAATGTATCTTTTTCAGTCCTTTTCAACTTCACTAAGGAGTTTTGCAAGCTCTCTAGTCTTAAAATCAATTCAGATAAGAGTATGATGTATGTATCTTTTTGTTAGACCCCAAAATTTTTAATTATTATTGATTTATTTGTTTTATTATTTTTAGAATTGAGTCCATTATTTTAGGGAGCCTAAGTAGAAGTTAGAATTTGGAATGGAGAGTTAGAATGAAATTAGTGTATGGTTAAGGTATTAGATTTAAATGGACTTAAGGAGCTAAAGGACATAAGGGCAGAATTGAGAGAACTAAACAAGTGAGGGGAAAGTTTGGAATATAAGACCAAATTTTAGTCTTGAATAAGTGAGAAAGAAGAAAGAATCATGGAAGAGAGAAAGAGAGAAGAGAAAACGTAGAAAAGAAAGAAAGAAAGGAAGAAATCGTGGGAAACTAGGAAGAAGATGAAAAGAAGAGAAGAAGATCGTTGATTAGGGTAAACTTCATCTTTCTTCTTATTTTGATGAGAAAGGGATTAGAGGGAGGGAGAATAGGGTTTTGTGTTATAATATGAGAAAGAAGAAATCCGTTTGATTTTTTGGGGTTTTTGAATTAAGATTAGTTTTGCTAGTTAGATGAACTATGGGTAGGTTAAATCTAAGCTCTAATTTTCAGGTTTTTTTTGTGATTATTGAAGTTTATGAATTTACATTGGAATATTGTTTGAATAGAAAGTGGTTTATTTGAAGGGAATCAAGAAAACCTACCCAAGATTAAGGGGAAAGGCAAATTTGAACTCGAGAAATTTCAAGCAAATAGGTGGGTAATATATTTATAGTTATTGTGTGGCGGGGCAAATTCTTGCCTATATGTGTGTGTGTGCAAATTCCTTGATTTTTTTAATTGTTGTCAAGATTTGATAATGCATGATGATTTGTGATTATGTTATACCTTGAAAAAGGTTATAACATTTTGTATAAATAAAAAGAAGAAAAAGCATGAAAGTATGAGCATATGATAAAATGAATTGAGCATGAATATGTGCTTTTGTTTCGACAAAAGTGGCACCATTTCATTAACCACATGCACATTGACAAGAGCTTTTTCCCAGTTGCCCGCTTGTGGTATATGAGCTTCAAAAAATGGACTCATTTCGTTCATGGTGTAAACTTCAGTTTCTCCATTTCGTTCCATGAAACCCTCGAGCCATTTGTTTGTGCATGGAATTTGATTTGTTGAATGTGATGAATGATTGAGTATTGTGTATGGTTGAGTGGATATTCAATATCTTCTATGTGATGACAATTGCTAAACTATAAGTTTATGAGCTTGAATTGGGATGATTAAATTCTAGATAAAAACATATAATATAGATATATATTGATAGGTATATATATATACATATGCTTGAATTTGTGATTGATTACCAATGGCTATAAATATATTAGCCACTGACCTTTGTAGCTCAACCCATATTTTTCACTCCTCAGGTGCATAATAAGTCGAGTGTTGAACCTTGTAAGGCATCGGAAACTCCAAGATATCTAAAAATATTTTATACTAAATTAGTGACCTTTTTGGATAACTTTATACGCATATTAAACATTGAGCATCCTTATGTATTTTGTTTTAAGTTAGTGATATGTATGATGATATATAAGTGAAGCTTGTATAAACTCTGTTTGGATTCAATGATGAAATATGATTGTGTTTTGCTCATAACCTTCCAAGTGGTACAATGCATTTTCAAGTCTTTCGTAGGGGTAAAATTTGTGTTTTGAATTCAAGGGAAAACTATATTGATCTAGGAAGAATTAGACAAAGTTTTCTTCTTGAAAGTTGTAGCTTATCTTTTTAACTTTCTAACAATATAAAGTATGAAATTTTTAGATATCATAGCTGAGAGATATGATAATTATAAGTTAGTGATGCTACATAGGATGTTTATGCAGGATAGCCTCGGTCTCGATCGCACCAGGCACTCTCATGATCGCACAAGGCACTCTTGCGATCTCACCATCATTCCTCACTATCACACCTTTATTTCTCGCGATCGCACCTGAAGAGTTTTCCAGCTCTGAACATGCCTAATTCTTTTGGCTATAACTTTGTCATCTGATCTCCAAATGGCCTGATTCTTGAACCAATAGATTTCTAACACATATCTCTATCTCTTTGTAAACATTTATAGCCTTTGGTGTTGATTTGAGAAATATTGATGGAAAGCAAGTCAGGGAATCAGTAGGAAGAACATAAATTGGTTATTTTACTAAACATACTTTGGTATTTTAATCATATCTTGGTCGATAGAGCTCCTAATGAGATGATTATTATTTCAAAATAAAATAGAGACATAGAGCGTTCAGAAGAAGTCTATTTGTAATTATGATATCAGTGAATGAAGATGAACCAATAATGGCTAATGCGATTTCCATTGAAATAACCTATAAGGAAACCCGTTCACGTTTTACAACTCCAGAGTTGGACTCTAAAAATAAGGCCCAACATGTTTGGTACCAGATCATGAAAATGAGCCGATGATAGCTAATGTGAGTTCATTGGAATAACCCTATAGGTAAATACACTCATGTTTTATGACTTCGAAGTTGGACTCTGAAAACAAGGTCTAACATGCTTGGTATTAGAGCCTAGGTTTTTCCTAGGATTAGAATGCATAGTAGTATAAATTGTTATGCTATGTGATTACTTGTTACATTGTGAATTGACTGATTGCATTAAGTTACATGCATATCATGCATACATGTAAGAATTAAGATTAAAATGAAATGTAAGCTAATCGTTAGTATTTACATTGAAGAAGTAAGATGCCACCTCGTAGAAAGGCATGGGGAGTTTTGCAAGTATCAGTTGCACCTGACTTTCTAACAAGAGAGGAGAGTACTAATGAGTCAATAGCCCTAGGAAATGCTAAGGCTTTTGTAGGGCATGATAGTAGGCCCTCTTGGTCACAGATGTAGGAGTCGCCTGTTCCACAGGAGCAAGTACCGCCCTTGGATCCAAAAATGTTCCAAGCCTTTGCTCAGGCATTTGTTCAGGTCATGGACCAGATGCCACATTCTTCTGCTCCGGCCCCAACAAAGAGGAGAAAGTAGTTTGATAAGCTGAAGAAGTATAGGGTAGGGGATTTTTATGGGACCATTGATCCAGAAGAGGCTAAGTCTTGTTTGAAGAAGACAGAAAGGGCGTTAAAGTAGATGGATTGTGAAGATGATGAGAAGGTTGAATATGCCACGAGTTTGCTTCAAAGAGATGCTCTGCATTAATGGGAAAGTGTGTCAGGAAATCAAATAAAACTGCCGGTGTTAGCATGGAAATATTTCCCGACCGCTTATAAGAAAAAGTATTTGTCTAAGGTGTACATTTAGTAGAAGTAGAGGGAATTTCTGAGTCTCACCCAAAGGGAGATGACGGTGAGCAAGTATGAATGTCGGTTTACATAAATATCTCGATATGAAACTGAGATGATGATGAGTGAGGCGGCTAAGTGTCATAGGTTTGAATCAAGACTGCATTTAGCCATCAAAGAAAAAGTGATGGTGCAGAACTTCTGTGACTTTCAACAACTGGTTGAAGTGACACGAAAGGTTGAAAACATTGAGAACATAAGAACAAAAAGAGAAAGGGGAGAGAACAGTTCATAAGGGGAGGTGGTGCTCCTATGTCAGAGAGGAGTGCCAGGACTTTCTTTGTATAGTCTGAGGAGAGAAGCAGTGGTACAAGAATATCTAAACTGATGAGAACTTCTATTGTTTCTCATCAAGCCTTTACGGTGGGAGACAGTAGAAGGGGAGTAGGGGATAAGCCACCCATTCCCAAGTGCCATCATTGTAGTAGGTTCCATAGAGGAGAGTGTTACAGATGGACAGAAACTTGCTTCAACTGTGGAGAGAAAGGGCACACTGAGATTGTGGGGCATAAGACTGCAGTAGAAAGGGAGTATGGGATAAGCCACCCATTCCTAAGTGTGATCATTGTAGCAGGTTCCATGGAAAAGAGTGTTACAGATGGACAGAAACTTGCTTCAACTGTAGAGAGAAAGGGCACACTGAGATTGTGGGGCATAAGACTACAAGTGAAGTGGGCAGTTTTGAGGTAACCAAGAAAGAAAATCCTCCAAAGAGACTGAGGGGACAAGCACCAGCTAGGGTGTTTGCAGTGACGAGAGAGGACGTAGAAACTGCTTCAAAAGTTGTGATTGGTGTGATTAAATTGCTTAATGATGATGTCATTGTCTTGATTGATCCAGGGTCTACCCATTCCTTTATTTCATCAGGTAAAATTGTATATGGTAGAAAATTGAGCCCATTGGATACTCCTTTGATAATTAGTACTCCAATCAGCTAATATATTATTATTAGTCAAGTTTATAGAGGTTGTGAAATATGTATTGGTGGGGAAAAATTGGTGGTGAATTTAATTTCATTGAAAATGGGAGGACTACATGTGATTTTGGATATGGACACATTAGAAAGGTATAGATCCAATTTAGATTACAAACAAAAGATAGTAGAGTTTGAGTTGGATGACGGTAGAAAGGTCGTGTTTGTAGGAGACAGAAAAGTAAGCCCATCGAGGATTATTTAAGCTCTGATGGTAGAGAAAATGATGAGGAAAGGGTGTGAAGTATTTTTGGCGTATGTGGTAGACACGAAGGCAGGTGGAAGGAAGTTAGAAGAAATTCTCATGGTCATGGAATTCCCAAATGTCTTTCCCAAGGAATTATCAAGACTACCACCACTTAGAAAAATTGAGTTTCCCATTGAGCATCTTCCGGGTACTGCACCGATATCAATTCCACCTTATAGAATGGCTCCGATAGAATTGAAGGAACTTAAAGAGCAATTGGAAGAGTTATTGGAGAAAGGGTACATTAGGCCGAGCTCTTCGCCTTGAGGATCTCTAGTTCTTTTTGTGAAGAAGAAAGATGGATCATTGAGAATGTGTTTGGATTACTGGAAGCTCAATCATGTCACTATCAAGAATAGATATCCACTCCCACACATAGATGATTTGTTTGATCAATTACAAGGGGCAAAAGTCTTCTTCAAGATAGACTTTAGATCAGGTTACCACCAATTGAGAATAAAGGAGTCTGATGTTCAAAGATTGCTTTTAGAGCACGGTATGAGCATTTTGAGTTCTTAGTTATGCCCTTCAAATTGACGAATGCCCTTGCAGCCTTCATGGACTTAATGAATAAAGTCCTTAAACCTTTTTTGGACCGATTTATCATTGTCTTTATTGATGATATTTTGGTTTATTCCAAGAGTGATAAGGAGCATAAAGAACATTTAAAAATTACTTTGGAGACATTGAGGAAGAATAAGTTGTATGTCAAATTTGAAAAATGTGAATTTTGGACATTTGATTTCAGAGCAAGGAGTGCATGTGGATTCAAGAAAAATAGAAGCTATAGTAAAATGGGAAGAATCTAAGAATATAGCAGAAGTGAGGAGTTTCTTGGGTTTAGCTAGATATTACAATAGGCTTGTGGAGGGCTTTTCCATAATAACAGCTCTGCTTACCAAATTGACATGGAAGAATTAGAAGTTTGTGTGGACTGAGGAGTACCAAAACAATTTTGAGGAATTGAAGAATATGCTTACAATGGCACCAATTTTAATTTTTCCTTTTAGTAGTGGTGGATATATAGTGTATAGTGATGTCTCAAGGAAGGGATTGGGTTGTGTGTTGATGTAAGGTGATAAAGTTATTGCCTATATTTCTAGGTAATTGAAAACCTATGAGATGAATTATCTTATATTAGCTTTTCCTGGGTGGTAGTCTATCATCAAATCATAATCTTTCAGTAGTTCCAACTACCTTCTCTTTCTCAAATTCAACTCTTTTTGGCTTATCAAATACTTAAGACTCTTGTGGTTTGTAAACACCTTGGTAGTGACTCCATATAAGTAATGTCTCCATATCTTCAATGCAAAAATTATGGCAGCTAACTCTAAATCATGTGTATTAGCCACTGAGCTCTGTAGCTCAACCCATATTTTTCACTCCTTAGGTGCAGAACAAGATGAGTGTTGAACCTTGCAAGGCATCAAAAACTCCAAGATATCTACAGATCTGTTGTACTAAGATAGTGACCTTTTTAGATAACTTTATAGGCATATCAAACATTGAGCATCCTTATGTATTTTGTTTTAAGTTAGTGATATGTATGATGATATGTAAGTGAAGCTTGTATAAACTCTGTTTCGATTCATTAATGAAACATGATTGTGTTTTGCTCATAACCTTCCAAGTGGTACATTGAATTTTCAAGTCTTTAGTAAGGGTAAAATTTTTATTCTGAATTTAAGGGAAAAATTATATCGATCTTGGCAGAATTAGACAAAGTTGTCTTCATGAAAGTTATAGCTTATCTTTCTAGCTTTCCAATGATATAAAGTATGAAATTTTTGGATATTAGAGTTGAGAGATATGATCATTATAAGTTAGTGATGCTACATAGGATGTTTATGCAGGACAACCTCGGTCGCGATCGCACCAAGCACTCTCGCGATCACACTAGACACTCTTGCGATCGCACCATTATTTCTCACGATTGCACCCTTATCCTCATGATCACGCCTGAAGGGTTTTCCAGCTCTAAACATGCTTGATTCTTTTCTTCATAACTTTGTCATCTGACCTCCAAATTCCCTAATTATATTCCTAACACATTTTTATTTCTCTCCATAAAAAGTGATAGCATTTGGTGATAATTTAAGAAAGATTGATGGAAAGGAAGAGAGGAAATCTGTTGGAAGAGCATAAATTTGTTATTTTACTGAAAATACTTCAATATTTTAATCATATCTTGATCAGTAGAGCTCCAAATGAGACAATTATTATTTCAAAATAAACTAGAGACATAAAGCGTTCAAAAGAAGTCTATTTGTAATTATGGTATCAGCTAATGAAGATGAACTGATAATGGCTAATACGATTTCCATTGAAATAATCTTACAAGACTTGCTCATGTTTTATGGCTCCAAAGTTGGACTCAAAAAATGGGGCCCAACATGCTTGGTACCAGAGCATGAAGATGAACCGATGATAGTTAATGTGAGTTCATTGAAATAATGTTGCAGGGTAATACGCTCACATTTTATGACTTCAGAGTTAGACTCTGGAAATAGGGTCTAATGCTTTTGATATCGAATCTTTTGTAGGATTGAGATCTTTAACTAGTTTGAATGCTCAATCATTACCTTTTAATTTTTTTCCACGAAGCTTACATACAAGGATTGATTACCCCTACTGGAGAAATATAAAAGGCGAATTAATTCCTAGTAAAACAAGTCCCCTTTCATATATTAGTAAATTGGTCTTTATTTCTTATGTATTAAGGGTCTTCACACCCATCGAAGCTCCAATATGTTCCTTCCTAGGAAAAGCATAAAGGACTTAACAAAGTGCATCAAAAATTTTCTTTGGACAAGAAGTGCATTGTAATCTAAAAGGGCTAAAATCAAATGGGATTAGCTATTTTGGCGAAAACAGGAAGGTGGTTAGGCATTATTTCCTTACAGATGAGTCAGAGGGTGTTGATAGCTAAAAGAGTATGGAGATTATTAACTAAAAAGGAGTCCCTTTTGTCTAAATAGATTAATGAAAGGTACCTTATCCATCACAACTTATGACAAATTGAGGAAAAAAAGGAATTCTTATAGTTTTTCATCCAAGTGCCAAGGAAAACGTGGGAGTTTTATACCTTTATTAAAATTCACATTGGCAATGGTCATGCCAATTGGTTTTGGTATGATAACTGGGCTTTGCAAAGTCCTTTATTCTTTAGGGAAGAAATCTGTTCACTCCCATCTAGAATTCCCTAACAGATGTTTGGTTTATGGAATTTAGGGGATGTGAAAGAATTAGTACCTTCTTACTAAATTATTCTCACAATTCCTCTCATAGTGATAAATTTCACTAGGTACTAAAAAATGGAGGAGATTTCACTAATCAATCTTGTTTTAGAGCAATAAAACCCCAATCTCCAAGGGTTAATTGGTATAACATAGTTTGGAAGAATTCTTAAGTCCCTAAAGTTGCTTTCATCACCTGGATTTCTACAAGAATGGGGCTCAAAAACAAAAGATAGACTCTTTAAAATGGAGGGTCGCTTATGCATGTTTTGTAATACGTTTGTAAATTCTATCAATCGCTTATTCTTTTAGTATCAGTACACTAGAGTCATTTGGAGTAAAATGTAGCATATCTTGGGACTTTATTGACGTTATCAAAAAATGGCAAAGCATTCTTATAGAGGCTGACAATCGATGCAATAGAAAGAGTAAAGAAGACATCAATATTTCTCTAACTTATTCAGGGTATAGCATATAAAGGGAAAGAAATAACAGATTGTTCAAAAATACAAAAACGGATAGCCATGAGTTCGATCACATAATTTTTTATTGGATAAGGGAAATTATTCAGCTTCATGATTTAGTATCCTTCAATTCATCCTTGATTAGAAGATGGAGCTTAAATCATAGCTAAAAGGGACTTATTGAGTGGATTATAATCATGTTGTGTTTGTTGCTTTTGTTCTAGTTAGAGTGAGCTTGTCTCTATTATAATCTTACATTTTCCATTTCTTCTGTATTGAATCATTTATTGAGTTTTAATGAATCTTTTACTTTAAAAATAAATTAAGTATCAAAGTAAAACCAAGTGATGAATAAGTCAAGTCAAGATATCAAGAATGAATTATGTTCAACTCAGATTATATGCAATGTAATTTTTCTTTGCAACCCTTTATTTCTTTATTTTGAAACGTTTGGTTGCTTAAATTACAAGAGATTTCAAATTGATTGTCAACATCTTATATTTTTAATTTTAAGTATACCAATTTAATCAAGGCTTAATGATTTTTTAAATTAACGAATTTTGAAAACATGAAGTTTGGTTTTGATGGAGTGATTGGTTAGTCATTTTGTGAAATGTTAGAAAATTCTAAAATTACTAAGTTAAAGGAATTAGGTCAACCTTATTCATTTTCAACGATATAATTTTAAACATGCATTAAATTTCAGTCGACTTAAAACCCTATTATGTTAGATTACTTTTGAATGGATTGAAGCCAATTTTTTTGAAAATTTTTGTGTATTTCTAAACATCATTAGTCAAACATTTGGTTGATTATAGATTGATCAAATAGATTATTTTTTTAGAAAATATGTAATGAATTTATAAAGCTAGCTCAAGAGTTGTTATAAGTTATATCTGACATTCCAAAGTAATAGCCAGTTAAACTAACGAAATTTTCTTAGATAATAACATCCTATTATGTTAACAACAAACAATTACAAAGCTCCAAAGTGCAGTAAAAGAAAGCTTATGCCTACTAAAACTTCCACAAATTAATAAGATTTTGACTAATGGATTTAGGAATTTCCCTAGCGATTGTAACTATTATTTTCCTCTTTATCATTCTCTATATAATGGTTTCAACACTGGATTCCTTACTTTTGAAAATCCTTTGATTTCTTTCAATCCAAATGCAATAAGACATTACTTTAAATGTTAGCATAAACATTTTTAAATCTCCTTTAAGTTAATACTAGATTTTAGTAGCATAGTAGATGACATTAGACTATAAGGAGAAGTTATAGTAGAGTTTACTGAGCTTAAGTGTAACCCCCCCTCACCACAGAGTACGCATCGGGATGCCCGAAGGTCATTTCGATACATACCCCATGATAAGAGCACGCTACGT
>JANITW010000004.1:43642577-43664739 GCA_027564335.1 Erythroxylum williamsii | reverse complement strand
AAATTGCTTTAGCTTTATAATGTTAAGAAATCATTTTAATGTTCAAGGATTATGTAACTAGCTAGAAATTCGACATGAACAGAAAATGAAAAAGAAAAACATAATGGTCAAAGTTTTCGACTTGGTTATTATATATTGGGCCATGTATGTAAATAGCTTTAATTGGTTTCTTGGGCTTAATCCATTTTATGTACATATGTTAGTCTTGTAAGCTAAGTTACGTGAGTGCCTTGTAAACATGTGTATATATTATTACTTATAAAGGGAATACGACAAAAATCTTTTCCCCTTAAGAATTCTTTTTAGTATCAGGGCCACCACTGGCTCTTGACGCTTAAAACCTAAACACTAAAATAGAGAGAAGATGGTCGGTGATGATGGAAAATCGAAGGATGGCTAGGAGAAGAAGTCTAAAACACTTGATTCAACTTCATCATACTACCTTCATCCAAGGGACAATCTGGGGGTGAATACATGCAAGATTGTTCTCAAAGGTGAATCGAATTATGATGAATGGGCTACGGCACTGGAGAATGCCTTTAAGGACAAACATAAAGGTGGTTTTATTGATGGCATGATTGTTAAGTCAGATGAAGAATCGACAGAGATTGATGATTGGTGGAGCGTCAATTCAATGCTTGTCCACTAAATTATGATCTTGATTGATCCGACCTTGCGCTCTAAGTTGACTTATATGGATTGTGTCAAGAATTTATGGGATGACCTAAAGGAGCAGTTTTCAGTTGGAAACGCTACCCGTGTACACCAACTTAAGGAGGAGATATCCCCTGCAAATCAAATGGCCTCTTTATCGCCACTTACTTTGGGAAAATGAAGGTGATATGGGAGGAGCTTACCGGTTATGCGAACATTCCAATTTGTTGATTCAATGGATTCACTTGCAATCTTGCAAAAGAATTTTTTGACCAGTAGGATAAGGAAAAGGTTCATGAATTCCTGATAGGGCTAGACACGGGCCTATGTGGCAGGTTACATACAAATATTCTAAGTACAGATTCGTTGCCCACATTAAATAGGGTTTATTTCCTTGTGACCCAAGAGGAGAGACATAAGCAGGTTGCAAGGGAAAGAGAGGAGAGAGTGGAGGCTGTTGGGTTCACCGTTCAACCACTTTTAACTCCATAATTGACATCATTGGCTGCCCAAGTAGCTGCTAAAGGAGAGAGGTCATTGTTGGTGTATTCTCACTATAAGAAGAATGGGCATTTGATGAAACATTGCTTCCAGATCAATGGGTACCCAGATTGGTGGTTTTCTAGTGGAGAGGCACTGTAGGTAGAGGACATTTGGTAGGAGCGGCGCAAGTCATAACGAATGTTGTGCAAGCGAATGGAAGTTTGGGGGCCACTGATGCTTAGGTAACTTCTGATGATCGAGTTACCTTTCTTAATCTCTCTAATGATGAATGGGCTGCCTCGATGATTATGATCAACTCCCATAAGACGTCTAATTCTAACAGCAAAACATTATCTAGTAAGTAATTGAATTCTCAGTGGTTGTTGGATACGATTGCTTCACAACACATGATGTGAAATTGACATTTTTACAGATATTCATGAACTTGTTCCATCACCAGTGACTCTTCCTAATGGAGATACGACTAATACAATCCTTGAAGGTACCATCGACCTTGGCGGTGGTTTGATTTTAAAAAAAACATGTTTCATACCTGCCTTAGTTGAATTGTAATCTTGTTTTGCTGGCAAGAATGCTATTTGATACTAAGCATATTATAACATTAACTGAAAAATTGTTTGTGATACGGGACCGTACTTTGAGGACCCTAATTAGTGTGAGTGAGCAGCGGAGAGTTCAGATCCCCTGTTTAATATTATGGTGTCTTATTGTGTACAATAAATCTCAGTCATTTATTTATGTGGGTCTTACGTAAGTTTTGCGTTGGCCTCATAAAATAAATGACTAAGATTTCATGAGACAGAATAAGATAGAGTAACATTAAACAGAAGATCTAACTCTAGCAGCAGGATGGAGTTATTTCTAAGGCGTGACTTAGGCTCAGGTGCATCATGTGATGGCTTCAGACTCTTTTGAACTATGACATAGGTGTATGGGACATTCTTCTTTTCAAGTTTTAGAGCGGGTTCCTTGTGTTAGTGGTAGTGGTCGTGATATTAAGAATTAGACTTGCGATATTTGTCAATGTGCAGAACAAACTCGTGACATTCTTCCTTTGAGCAATAGTAGAGCAATTGAGCCTTTTGGTTTGATTCATTGCGAAGTGTGGGGTCCATATTGGACTACTCCTTTTCGTGGTGCTCATTACGTTCTTACTATTGTTGGTAATTTTTTTAATAGTTGTTTGGGTTTATTTAATGGTTAACAAGACATAAGTAGTGAGCATTATGCAAAATTTTTGTGCCATGGTCAAAACTCAATTTCACATGTGTGTTAAGGTGCTTCGTAATGATGATGTTACTGAATTTAGGCCTGTTAAATCATATTTTGCACAACCTGGCATAATATTCCAAACTTGTTACGTGAAAACTCCACAATAAAATGGGAGAGTTAAACGAAAGTACCGATATATTTTAAATATTGCTAAAGCACTGAGATTTCAAGCTTCTTTACCTATACGTTTTTTGGGAGATTGTATTCTTACTACGGGACATTTAATTAACCGCACACCAACCCTACTTAATAATGGAAAAACCTCCTATAAAGTGTTATTTAGGAAACCTCCTTCTTATGCACCTATTCGAACTTTTGGGTGTTTGTATTATGGTCTTAGTAAGAATCGAGACAAAAATAAATTTGCATCAAAGAATAGAAGTTTTGATTTTGTTGGTTGCCCACACAATCAAAAGGGTTGGAGGCTATATGAACTTCATACAGATGTATTATTTGTTTCTCGAGATGTTCATTTTGTAGAGGATAAATTTTCATTTTTGGGTACTAATGTGCAACAACTTGATCCTCAGTCTAGCAACAACCCACACTTAGCCTATTTACGTCTTTTCTCTCAAATTTGTAATCATTTCTCGTCAACTTTCATATTAAAACTATATCCATCTATGCTTTAGACTTATTAATCGTTAATGCCTAATGTTATATAATCTAATTCTTGTAATTCCTGATTTGGAAGAGTTCCTAATAGCGATAATTGTATTCTCCCTAAATTAAAAATAATAATAGAAGTACATGAGAGATGCAGATAGAAGGGAAAAATAAGGTTAAATGACAATATTTTCCAATTCAAACAAATTGTCTAATGTGGTTGTAAGGTTATTCCATGCAATTTGACAGTCATCAACATTAATGAAACTTAGGAAAATCAATCAATTATTGGGAAGGCTTTTATAAACTTTCAAAGACAATGTTATTTAATTTTTAAAAATAAATAATCAAGATATTTTTAATGAAACTCATATAAGAAATATAATTTATCCTAAATTAACATTTCAGTAGTTGGGTAAACTAGATATCAATTTTATAAAATTCATAATTCATAATCGATCAAATGTACATACTAGATATGCAATGTTCCATTTTTACACGCATATAGACATGCATAGATGATATTTGTATATTGCCTCCTAAAAATTCTAGGCAATTATTTTTGCTTTATTTTTGCTTTTAAAAGCAAATAAAGTTTACAAATTTTTTAGATAATTTTTACCTTAAATAAAAGGTTATAATAATTTTACAAACAAAATTGAGGCCAAGGATACCTTATCTGAATCTGGGGTTCCCTGATATTCAAAGAATTGGTCTACCTTGGTAAACCATTCTGTTGGATCGTCTCCGGAATATTTCGGAAACTCCAACGTAGCTAGTTTCGCAGAAAACAATGGTTTCCCTCCTTCTCTGGATTCATCCTGGTGAGTGCGATTTTGGATACTTCGGTCACTGGCACTGCTGGACGCGTCTTTGCTAGGAAGAGAAAGCTCAGAGAATTTAGTGATGGCTGCTTTAATTTGCTGCAGTTCCTCACCAAGTCCCCGTTCCATTCTTGATAGGTTGTCTTGGAGCTGGCCTAAGCTAACTTCCAGATTTTCGATTCTCTCCTTGTTGGTTGCCATAAAAAGAGAAAGAAAAAGAAGTTTAAGAAAAAAGGGCTCTGATACTACTGATAGGTCCCAGTCAAAGCCAAGAGAATAAATTCTCAAAATAAGAAGTTTAGATATTTTTCATTCCCCTCTCTGCCGCATATTACATGTAATATAAATAGGAAAGAAGAGCAACTACTTAATCCTACTCTTAAGGCCACATAATCAGCACTTAAGAGATATGAATCCTATTCTTAAGGCCACATAATCAGCACTTACGAGATATTATTGCTATTATTGCTAACTGCCTACTCTAGTCGATCCACGATCCAGGTCATGGCCTATCAGATTATTAAATGCAATAGATCAATATGTGATTGCAATTTTAATTTCCGCTGCGTATTGCGATCCTTCAGTTATATGCACACACAAAAAAGGAGTTAATGAAGACGGATCGGGTATGGATATCCATTAGTTTGGATTATTACTAGACTCATATTAAATCGATATCCACATTCATTTTTCAACAGCTATTGAAAATCCTTTTTAGCCGTCATATCTATTTTTTATGATCGGGTAATGCAGAAATTAATCGGGTTAAAAACTCGCTGTCATCTCTACTTCCAAATCTGTGATATAGTCTTGTGTCGGTTGGGAGATCGATAATGTAGTGCAATGCCAGTCATGAAAGATGATAAAAAGAACATGTTGTGAAAGGCTTCGATTGATCTAAGAGAGGACCAGCAGAGGGAAGAGTGGCAGTAGTATGAGAGAGGAGGAACATGAATGAAAGATAAGAGACTAAGTTATTAATCATTCAAGCTTCGGACTAGGCCAAATCCAAGGAGCCAAGCTTAGCCTGAATTTGGAATTAAAAAAGCTTATGTATACTTAAAATCAAATCAACTTAAACTAAAGTCGTTAATATAAATTTAGGTAGATCGATTCAAACTCGAGCCTAATTGTTATTCCCCGTCTACGAAAGCATTTTATTCACAAACGTGGGCTGAGGCTCCATGAGAGTTACGGTCGACAGCATCTAACACAGTAAATGTAGGTTAGGGACGGCGGCAACCAATTTCATGACTTTAAGGTCGTACGTAGTTAATGTTAGGAAACAACAAAAAATCTTTTCAAAAAGTTCAAATACTTTTGTTTTTTCTTCAAGAAGTTCTTAAAAGTCAAAAGGTTCTTTATGGTTTTTCAACAAATACCTAAGCGTCGGCAGTCAGATATTCGTCGCTGGGGCCGTAGGATAAGTTCTCCTGTTCTCACCTCCCTGTGCTTAAAGTCATTTCATCATCAAATTTAAGATTTTTTTTAATGCTATGAACATAAGTAAAATAGGGATTCAGATAGGCTATGGGAAGTGGGAGCTTTTGCTTTTGTAGAAACTCCCAAAATGGAAAATCCTTAATTTTTTTTGTAATTTTTTTGTATTCTGAATATAATAATTTATTCGCAAATTCTTAGTAGTCGTATACACGTTACGAAATGAAAGCACAAGCACGTGGACAAATTTCAGCCATCCCTGTTACTTGCGCACACACACTTCTCACGATTCTCCGACAGGCCCTGAAAAAATGGAGCACATAAGAAATCAAGTTGCACAAATAGGGTTACTCTGTAGATTTATGGCATGTTACGTACCTTGACCTGCCTCTGAAGGCCTTTGATGTAATCAACTGCCAACTCAAGCATATCTGCTGTGTTTGTTTGCTGCAAATTGAGAATCCGATTTCATGGTATCATCTTTTCTTCACTAAAACATACCAACCAACTAGGGGATTAAAATAATATTACCTTGTCCATGTGGGGAACAAGATCCTGCAGTTTCCTCATGCGTTCACTAATTTTGGTTCTTCTGACCTGTGCATAACAAAATGAACGACATGAACAATTGTCCAAGTCCATTATGTTCAAACAAAAAAAGCATTGTTTGAGATTTAAGAAATATGAAGTTCTTGTGGTAGATAAGAGAATTTACCCTCTCGGCAATGCTTCTGGGATGAGTGGCACAGCCACGCTTTGCTCTAATTTTGCAGGGAACAGAATCCTGAGACTCTAAATACTTTTCAATGGCAGACATTTCTGCTGAAGATTTTTGCAAACTCAAGTGATGAGCCAACATAGGAGGACGATTTGTTGCCTCTAAATTCTGTTCAGAAAACAGTCGGAAAATGTCAAAACATAAAAAAAGAGTAACGAAGTGTCGTCGTACTAACTTTTGAGGCACCTGAATTTCAAATTCATGTAAGCGAGGAAGGGAGTTATTATCATCCCCAGCTCCTGTTATATCTGAATCGTCCCATGATCCAACAGAGAAACCTGAGGTGAAATTATTGCTACGACCATCACCAAAATCGTTATTATTTCCCATGCTATTGTTTCCAATCCCCGCAATTGGATTCATTTGGGCTGAAGATGAAGGTGGTGGTCTACTTGTTGCAGAAAATGATGTCTCTCTCAGTACTGCATAGCCTGCCAGTCCCAACTTTTAACTGGTCATTCAACGAGGAAAGAAGGTGGTTGAATTACATGGAATGCCAAGAACAAGTAAATCCAGACTCCTATTAGCAGTACAAAGCCACAAATCAAACAACTTGGTATACTATATTCTAAAATTATATTTGGCCTCCCTTCCTCAAACTAATTTTAAAAGTGCCACTTGCTGGTTCTGAGTGTGATTATCTGAAAGGCTCAAAGAATGTAATCAAATTATAACACTCAAAAAAGTTCCAAGTGTCAATTCACTACACAAGTTTTCAAATGAACACTTAAGAGTGCTTTATTTTTTGTTGTCCTTTTCTAACACTATCGTCGCCGCATCTCAGATGAATGTTAGTATAGGATCAGACTGATTGGTTGGACGAAAAGCATAAGAAGATAGAAAGGGAAAGCCTTCAGTTTTAGTTATGAAACGACATAAGCTACAAAGAATTTTATACTCATACTCTTTCATGGCAACCGAAGACTAACGAACGAAGTGTAGACAATACCGTTTTCGAACTCAATGTTCATGTTGGAGAACAACTCTGCTGGTGAGCTACTATGTCGAGCTAGATTCGAATTGTTTCCAAAGCCGCCGCCGCCGCCACCACCACCACCTGTTTTCGTCGAGATGGAGAAGTTCTGATCCTGTAAACGGGGTCTGGATTGATGTTGATAAAAGTTGCGGGCAGAAGAAGAAGAGTAGGTGTTGCTCTGTTGATGTCGATGATGCAACCTTGAATCATCCATTGAAGCCATAATCTGCTGCTCCGGTTGGTTGACCAGTGAAGAGGGCTCTTTAACAGGAGTATCTTGGTTCATGTTGTAAACATTTGGATGCGAAGTAGTGTTTGCGTTGTTGGCCAGAAATTTTGCGAAAATGCTTTCCGTTTCAGGGCTAGACAGCCTATTCAGGAGGTCCTGAGAGAAACCTGGGTCTAAAAGACTAGAAAAGTAGGAGCTTGGTGCCGACTGATACCTTGTCAACCCAGAATTCAACAACTTTTGGGGATGATATTGTTGGTGCTGGTCTTGGTTATGAGTTTGATGGTGTTCAAGATCTGATTCCATTCTGCACACAATATCTACAGGAGATAGATAGTAATGGAGTTGTACTTCTTCCAATACAAATAAAAACAAAGCTGCAGAGAAATTGCTTAGGATTTTAACGATGAGTGAAACAGAGAAAGAACAGAGAGCGGAGCAGCAGAAGAATTACTTTCAAATAAAAACAAAGTTGTAGTGTAGTTTGTGTTTAAAAAAAAAAAGAAAAACGACAGAGAAATAGCAGAGTAGAGGGGAAGCCAAACACCAAACAGGGAGAAGCGCATCAGCTACAAGTCTTGGTTTTCGTCTCAAAGACGAAGCAGGGACTGATAGGAGAGGAGAGAAGAAGCAAGCACTGGCTGGCTCCGTTGCTTTCAGACATTGGCGAACGCACAAGTAAGCAGAATGCCCCAAAATGTTTATTGTCGTATACATCATTCATATCTATTATTTTGACCACCGCATCAACCAAAAACATAAATAATGAACATCTGAAATCATTTTTATGTTGAAAAATGACCATGTCGCCCCTTATCTTCTCCAATACATAAAAGCTCTTGTCAAATTAATTTGCGGTTGCGGGCGTCAGTTCTCTGTTTTCTCCATTTAAATAAATCAATAAATCGGAAGTGTCAACATATCGAAGGTGTCGCCTTCTACTTCGGACGTTTCTCTCTTCTTTTTCTCAACCATCAGATGACTTTTTTCAGGATTTTGCGAAGTTTTACTAAGCTTTACAATAGAGAATTATCAATATACTAACCAAAACTAGGATTCTAAGTAGATACTAAGGATTCAAAAACCTATTTCTTTGCAAGAAGCGTATATGTATAACTTACAAGCAATAGACAAAACGGAGCTACATAAGTTGTCTTACCATACATAAATTTGCCCTAAAACAGGAACAATTTCCATTCTCAGACTGTGGAATGCTGATTCCAGGAGTCCTACACAACAATAAAATATAATATATGACCGACAAGAGCTTCCACCCTTCACGGTGTACTAATTTTACTTGTAACTTCAAGTACAAGGGCCAACTGGCGTCTGTGTGATCTTGATATTTAAGTAAACTTGCTTGGTCCATTTTTAATTTTTTAATTTTTTTTTTGGTAACGGTGATAATACACGCCTAGTGTTATGTGAGGGTTCCCATTTGACTTTTATGTGAATATTAAATTAGAGCAGCTAAACGTGAAAGCAACTCAAATAAAGTTTATGTTTAGATAAAATAATGAAAATGTTATTGCTATGCCCTTGACCTTGAGTGTATGCAAATCTTACGATTTGATTTCACGGTGATGAGAGTTGTCGCAATCGATGCTAATTATTATGGACTTCTTTTATGTTGATTTACTTTCTTTCTTTTTTTATTAGCCTAATTATGAGAAGGCGCTTTTAACTTATTCATTTTTCATATTATTTCTTGCTCGTACCGGGTCAGTCCGTAAGGGATAAAGTACTGGCCAAATAGATTTCTTCATTCTCAAGATTCGAACTTGAGACTTTTGATTAAGAGATGCGAGTGCTGAACCATTCACACCAATCTATTTGGTGTAATATAGACAAAATTTTACAGGCCCTACAGTGAAAAGTCAGTGGTCTTGATCTGAACACTGTCGTTTAGCATTTCATGGTTATGTTTTTTTTATTAGCAATCCGAGATTTAAAAGATTTAAGAAAAAGTCGATCGGACTCTAGCTCGGGCGTTCTGAACTCCATAGGTCTTTAAATTGGGCTTGAGTCTGGGCCTGATTCGGTCCATTATCATACTTCATTGATTGGTGCTGTTTGCCTTCTCTCCCCACAAATTCGTACGTTTGAGCCCCAAACGCGAATCCATGTAAAACTTCCAAAATTCTTCTTTCCCTCTTTCTCTCATGACCACAAACCCTAACTTCTAATTGCTTCGCCCAATGTTCAGGTAGTTCAATAACTATGGATTATTCATTTCCACATCACCATCCATTATTATCCTCCTCCCGTTTAATTTTCTATTGCAAACTTCTGCATGCATTTTCCATGTCTCAAGTTATCCGGTCTGGGTCTGCTGCCATTTTTGTTGCTTATTTCTCAGACTAATGCTAAGCTTCTGTGCTCGATTAACGTCGTTGTTCATTTTCACATTATATAATTAATCAGATCTCATCTTTGGACCTTGCATCTTTACTAGATTTGGCTTTAATGATCCTCTCTTAGATATTTTTCTGTAAACCAGCTACGTAAGCTCACCGATTATCTCAGTTGCTTGCGATTTTAGTTGCTGCTTATACTTGTCCTATATAAAGGCGTTGATTTCTTTCCGGGCATTGAGACTTTGTTAGATTTTGAGTGATTAAGTGGTTTGTAAACTGCAACTTCTCTTTGCACTCTCTGTTCTAATTTCTGTTATACTATTATAGGTATAATGGCGATGAAGTTGTGAACAGGAAAATTGGCTCCACCTCCACTGGGTGGATTCTCAACCACATTCATTGACTGACATGGATAGAAGAGACTGAGATGATGGCTTACGGATATTAATGTGAGAAATTTTAACCATAAAGACGATATCAATTCCCCCTTATAGCAATGGATTCCAGCATTCTATCAACTAATGTGATCTTAGAACCTCATGCTGATATGGAATTTGATTCACATGAAGCTGCATATTCATTTTACAAAGAGTATGCCAAGTCTGTGGGCTTTGGCACTGCTAAATTGAGCAGTAGACGCTCTAGGGCATCCAAAGAATTCATTGATGCAAAATTTTCATGCATAAGATATGGAAATAAACAGCAGTCAGATGGTGCCATAAATCCACGCCCTTCTCCTAAAATAGGGTGTAAAGCAAGCATGCATGTGAAGAGAAAACCAAATGGTAAATGGTATGTTTACAGTTTTGTGAAGGATCATAATCATGAGCTTCTACCGGCTCAGGCTCACTTTTTTCGTAGTCACAGGAAGCAAGATACCCTTAAGAATGATGCTCGCGTGCGTAGACGGAAGAATTTGACCTCATTATCTGAACTCTTTGGTGCATACTCAAATATTGATTGTTTAGAAGGATACATGAGGAACCAACATGACAAGGGACGAAGTTTGGCTCTAGAAGTAGGAGATGCTCAAGTACTACTTGAGCTCTTTACGCACATGCAAGAAGAGAACCCAAAATTTTTCTATGCCATTGATTTTAATGAAGAGCATCACTTGAGAAATGTCTTCTGGGTTGATACTAAGGGTATGGAAGACTACAAGAATTTTGGTGATGTAGTTTGTTTCGACACCACATACTTTTCAAACAAGTACAAAATTCCCTTGGTTCTGTTTATTGGCGTGAATCATCATATTCAACCTACGTTACTTGGTTGTGCACTGATTGCAGATGACACAGTTTATACTTTTGTATGGTTGTTGCAAACTTGGTTTACAGCCATGGGGGAACAAGCTCCTCATGTGATACTCACAGAACAAAATAATGCCATAAAAGCTGCTATTGCTGCAGTCTTTCCACAAACACGACATTGTTTTTGTTTGTGGCACATAATGGAGAAAATCCTTAGGCAGCGTGAATATTTTAGCCTGTGGCATGATAATTTCGTGGTAAAATTCAATAAGTGCGTTTTCAGATCATGGACAGAGGACGAATTCGATAAGAGATGGTTGAAATTGCTTGACAAATTTCATTTGCGAGAAGTTGAATGGGTCCAGTCCTTATATGAAGATCGAATATATTGGGTTCCTACTTTCATGAGGAATGTTTCTTTTGCTGGTTTGTCTGCTATGTCACGCTCTGAAAGTTTGAATTCTTTATTTGACAAGTATGTGCATGTGGAAACATCATTGAGAGAGTTTGTAGAAAAGTATAAAATAATTCTTGAAGATAGGTATGAAGAAGAAGCCAAATCAGATTTCGATGCATGGCATGAAACACCGGATTTGAAGTCCCCATCACCTTTTGAGAAGCAAATGTCACTTGTGTACACGCATGAAATATTCAAGAAATTTCAAGTTGAAGTACTGGGAGCAGCTGCTTGCCATCTTAAGAAAGAGTCTGAAGATGAGACAACCACAGTCTATTCTGTGAAGGACTTTGAGGATAATGCAAATTATATGGTAGAATGGAGTAAATCAAAATCAGATATATATTGTTCATGTCATTCATTTGAGTATAATGGTTATCTTTGCCGACATGCCATTGTTTGTCTACAAATGTCAGGCATATTCAGCATCCCACCTAAGTATGTGTTGCAACGATGGACAAATGCTGCCAAGAGTAGGCGTGTAATTAGTGAAAAATTAGATGAGGTGCAAACCAAGGTCCGTCGTTACAATAATCTGTGTCGACGAGCCATAATATTGGGTGAAGAGGGTTCCCTTTCTCAAGAGAGTTACAATCTTGCAATGTGTGCCATTAAAGAAGCCTTGAAGCAATGTGCAAGTTTGAATAATTCTGTGGAAAGTGGGGCTGGCGTTACTGCCTCAGTAGCCATAGAGGATGATAATCAAGCCAACACTATGTCTAAAGTTGGGTTACTAATGACTAGTATAGACAAGCCTACCAGAAAAGCTGAAGCTGGTAAGGAGAAGGAAACAACCAGAAACACAAAAATGAGAAAAGGAAAGGTTGGTTGGTTCACTCTGATCTTAATGTTTGATGCTCTTGAAACTATTTTCACCCATGAATAGTAGTCAATCTAGTTGGCTTCGTGTATGGTGCAGGTGTCCCAGTCAGCAGCCGTGATTACTGGTTCAGAAGATGGCTTCCCGTTACTGGTATGTGAAATTCCTCAATTGTTTAATTTAAGCTGGGGAAGTGATCTATACCTGAAGTTTGCTTTCAGTGTTACTTTCAATGCAACTTATCATAGACATCTTTTAAAGAGTTTTCTAGGATAGGAGCTAACTTGTCTTGTGGTTAAAATCATGAAACTTGTAGCAGTATAGTAGTCAGCTCAAGCCTTTAAATGTATTACCGACCGCCCATGGTTGAGTTACTATTAGTGGCATGCAGTTTTTGTTATGTTAATACATTGACATAATTGTGACAGGATGCTACTGAACTGGGACAAGCACAATCACATTATATGGTGTCAGCACAGTTACAGAATGTGGTGCCAACAGTTTTTTGTGGTATTACTCCACCTCAGTTTCGTAACACGTCTTCTACAAATTTGCATGAAACTCGCCACCTGCGTTAGTATGACCCAGCTCTCCGATGTAAAGTTTTGTATATTGCTGTTATTAGAATGGTAGGCTGGGAAATTCGATGTTCTGGGGATATATGAACACAGCCCTTTAGTGAAAATGGACAGTTGTGCAGTTGCAAAGAATTTGACTTGCGAACATGTCCAGTAAATGATATACACAAAAGTGGAATTTAAGTTTTACGAAGTCCTACTGATCTTTCAGGTTCTTGTTCAAACAAAGCTATCGGAAAAGGTTTATTACAAGATTTTCAACTCTTTCAATGAATATACGAGCAGAGCATTTTCACTTTCTTTTTCTTGTTTGCTTTATTTTTTGGGTAATTGCAGAGTGATAGATGTTAGCAAGATGGTTCATTTAGAGAGAACTGGCTCAAGTTGGTGACACGTTTGTACTTTTCTTCTTGCAATCTTTACATGCTCGTTATACAACGTCAAGCTTACATTGTGTGAGCTTATAGCAGAGCAGTCTTAAGAGTAAGATGAACTTGTGCTTAAGTTCAAGAATTTAACTAAGTTCAAAAAGAGAAAAAAGTTTGAATGCTTCATCCCATCTGTTAAAGGAGACAAGTAAACATTTATAAGATGTGCAACTTAGGTTACAGCTTTACCCTATCAATCCGAGCGTTTGAAAAGTGGTGTCCAGCTTATTATACCTTAAAGGTGTCCAGGATGGCATGCACTTTACGTAGCAAGCAGCCAGAATTAAGATCCGAAACAAGCCTCCCCGTTAAGTGCCATGTCTCAAGCTATGCACATGCACATATGTTTATCAATAATATATAATAATAAAAATATTCCCAGATGTTCGGCTCAGCCATTACGAGGAGCTTGAGCTTCCTTATTCTTGGTCAACTCCAGATTTCCAGTTATTGACCACCCCAGACCTCACCCCACGATCTCTACATCATTAACTGACTACATCTCCATCCATTGAGAGGCTTTCACTATGTTCTTACTATTTCTGCCAAAACATTGGAAAGAGAATTCTTTCACATCCCCGTTTCATAAAGCAATTTTATAGTTCTATTTGCACCCAATTATAGCCTTCGATATGTTCCTAAGGAATTTTCGTAAGCACATAAACATCCCACATTTATTGCTTGTTGGTTCAAATACTGGGACTTGACGCATGTAAAAATAAAAAGAGAAATCAAATCGAGGCTGAGGGAAAGGAGAAAAGAAACTTAAATTGTGTGGCCCTGACTGTGACTGTGACTGTGACTGTGTGACTGGCTGTCTTGCAAGACAGAGAGAATAACGAGCGTAAAAGAGAGGAAAAAAAAAACTCGTAATCACAAGAAATATAGTTGCCGACTTTTAATAAATTTTTATGGACCCGCTTGCACATGGACCACATGGCTTGTGCCAATGATATCATTATAATAATGCTTTTTCTAAAACAGATTCAGACACGACCATTTTGTATTCGCCACACAGTTTTCAAGTATTGGTGCAGAATCTTAGGAGAGGCATTCCTTATTTTTATATAATCTGCAATATTTTCCTTGATCTTGCCAACATGAATATCCTAAATGCTTATTTTTCTGGCATCACCATTTGTTATTTTTACTGATATTATTAAAGGCGGGGCCACATGTGCACAATTTAAGGAGAAACAATAATCTATATTCACAATTTTTAATTGCACAAGTATCTTGTGGATAAGGTTCTTAAAAGATCACTTGGCCTGTCGGATTTGATTTCTGCCGATTGCTTCTTCATTGACCAATTACTCAAATTACTCCAGCAACGATGCCAATAAAATTACATATCTAATCAAATGTCAGGAGAAATTGCTTTTCATGTTTGACTATCCGAGAAATAGAGGGGTCTCGCAACCAGACACGGGTAGTTGCACATGTGAATGTATTTGATCTTCCCAACAATGCAGGAAGTAACAGAAAAATATTGAACGGTAAGTTATAAAAATATGGAAATGATAGAACCAGGAATTGAAAGATAAATAACGAAGCAACGGTGGATGGCGGTGGTGACTGATACATGCCGTTTTCTTAAAGATATGCACAGACAACTGCATCTCGGAAAAAGTTTGGTTGGAAGTCCTCCTAACATGAACAAATGATTTTCTGAATTCCGGGTCCAAAATATGAACGCCCCACATGCATGATTGATCAATGGATCCTATCCTCTTTATCAGAACCAGCTCCATCTACAGTATGAAGATAATTGCAGATGAGATGAATGATTGAGATCACTCATCTTTGGGACATCAGATCCTCAGGTCTCTTTTTTCTGTACTTATTTTGTGCCGTTATATCTGAGTCATTCATTTTACGTAAGACTCACATAAATAGATGGCTAAGATGTAACGATACAGAATAAGTACAGAAAAAAGGATAAGAGGATCTGGTGACACTTTTGCGTCAACTGTTGATAAGGTTATGCATTTATGAAAATAGACCCTGACTCCGAATTGGGAGGCAAAGATTCGTGTTACTGTGGGCGATACCTTTCAACATTACTTATTACAAGGACCTTAAAATCTTACTTTCCTCTTGACTTTTGGTTTTGAGTTAAGATCAATAACAAATGAGAACTTGAAACAAAAGTCACCCATCCTTAGTGGTTAATTTATCTTTGCTAACTTTAAGTGAATAAATGAAGAAACAAATGGACAGTGAAACCTTCCTTTTTCCCTATTACATAAAAGGGAATGCTGCTATTACACGTATAAGTATGTATTCCCAATACAGTGCGGATTGGCTCTTATTGTAGTACCTTTGCCTTTACTGGCATTACACGTGATCTAATATGATTAAACCAATAATGTTGTTCATGAAATCAAAGGAATACGCCATTAAGATTGTATAATGTTGTTCATAAAATCAAAATAATAAATTATGATAAAACACATTATCCATTTATGCAATTTTACTTAATTATTGAAAAATACTTTGTAGTATTTAGTGTTGGCCAATTCAACATATATTCTACGATAATATATGTTAGAATAGCATATAAACTAAACGTGGAAGAAAACAAAATACACTGACATTGATGTTTTTGCCTGGAGAGTCTGCGTTTTTTAAATTCTTCTAAGTTCTTAGTTTTCAATTCAATGGTGTATTTTTTCAAAAGAGAAAGGAAGCTTATGGACCTCAAAAGTTTAAATAGAAAAATATATATCAATGTGCTCCCATAAAGCAAATTGTCAATTACCATAAAAACAGGACATTTATAACCACTAACTACATAATATTGGACCATTTAATATGAAAATATGAAAAAAAAACTCACATTCTCCCACTTAGTCCGTTCTTTTACTTGATATCAAATCTTAATCTGATCAAAATATAATATACGAATCATAACGTTAGGTCCACTAGTAGTTGAATATTATCTTCCATGTATTACTGTAAACTATATTTTCTATAAATTCAAATGTCGTAATATTACTTAATGAATACACCCTATATTTATTCCAGGTCCAAAATAATCAATTTTATCAAAATTCAATAATGTGAACCATAATATGAGAAAATATTATAAGACTTTCGAGAAAAAAGCATTGTTCGTACAATGAAAAACTATATAATGAAACCAAATTCCATTCTAACAACATGATCCTTGAACTTCATTAGTAGCATGCCTTTTATTAAAGAGTCAACTATCACAAATTCAGACCTATCGTGTTCAATAACCACTTTCTTTTCCGTAACATGTTCTCTTATAGATAAAAATTTAATGTCGATGTCTTTACTCCAACTACCACTCTTTTGTTTTTAGCTAGAAAAATGGTAGCTAAATTGTCACAATATATTCTTAATGGTCTATAAAATGAATCCACGAGTCTAAGCTCGTATATGAAAGTCTTTATCCATACATTATGTAATATAGCCTCAAAACAAGAAATAAACTCAACCTACATGGTGGAAGTTAACATTCCTTCAAGATATGGTTCTATGGGTAAATATGAAGATATAACTTGATGTTAATTTCAGTGAATCATATGTTAATTTCCATGAATCAATACGTCCAGAAAAATATGAATCTGAGTACCCTATTATATCCAGACTGTCAGTTCGTCTGTACATAAACATCTAATCTTTGGTCTCTTGAAGGTACTTCATTACTTTCTTTGCAACTGTTTAGTAATCTAATCATGGGTTACTCTTATATCTGCCTAACATTCCAATATCAAACGTAATGTCAGGTCTTGTACAAAGTTAAGCATACATTAGTCTTCCGACTGTAGAAGCATATGAAATACTTTTCATTTGTTCCTTTCAAAATCATTATTTGGGCATTAATCAAAATTAAACCTATCACCTTTCATAATGAGAGCTACACTTGGTGAATAATCTTTCATTTGGAATCTCCTTAAAACTTTATTAATATGAGTTTCTTGAGATAAACCCAAAATATCACGGAATCCATCTCAATGAATCTTAATGTCAATGATATAAGATGCATTACCCAGAAATTGTTTTATGTCATGTAACCCCTGTCATTGGTTACAAGAAATATGTCATCCACATATAATACAAGAAAACAAAATTTACTCCCACTAACCTTCTAGTATATACATTGATCCATGATATTTTTTTCAAAACCAAATAATGAGTTGACATCATGGAATTTCAAATACTACTGGTGGGATGCTTGTTTCAATCCATAAATGGATCTTTTAAGCTTGCAAACCAAATGCTCATCATTATTAAAGAAGAATCCTTCTTATTGTTTCATGTAAACCTCTTCTTTTATGTCCTCATTTAAAAAATTCATTTTCACATCCATTTGATATAATTCCATGTCAAATGAGCAACCAATGCCAAAATTATATAAAGTCAATATTTTCTAGATACAGGAGAAAATATACATGTGCAATCAATTCATTCCTTTTAAGTGAATCCATTAGCAATAAGTCTTGTCTTGTATCTCTCAGTGTTGCCTAATAAGTATTTATTTGTTTTAAATAAACATTTGTAGCCTATTAAGCAACTCAGTAAGATCTAAAACATCGTTATTCTTTATGTAATTCATTTCTTCCGTCATATCATTGTATTATAAATTTTATTCTTAGCAACTCATGGCTTATGAAAAGATTTTAGGGTCATTCTCAACTCCTATATTATAGTCTGATTATTATATATATATAAATTAATCATTAATAATACTTGATTTCCTTATTTTAATAGATCTCTTTAATGTTGCACCAACATCTTCCTATAGATTTTGTTTCTCAATTGTTTACTAAATGCTTTCAAGTAATTCTTGAATAACTAGATCTACTGAATTATCAATAACTTGTGGAATTTCTTAATTTTCATTATGTTGACCGTAGGTTGTTGAATTTCAATAGTTGATTGCACAATATCTATTTGAACTTGAGGAGCATTGTGAATTATAGTCACCTTACTGTTTGAGGTAGAAGGCTAAGTATCCATATGATCATTATCAAAAACTATCTCTTAAAATTGATCCCTCCCATTAATCAAGTCATCTTAAGGAATTTTATATTTTTTGATTTCTTAATTCTAATGTGATGTGATGGAAATAAAACCTATATCCTTTAAACCTTTTGGCATATCCAATAAAATACCCACTTATGGTCTTTAGGTCCAATTTCTTTGCTTGTTGATTATAAATTCTTATTTCAGACGAACATCTCAAATGCGTATATGTTGCAAACTCAGTTTCTAACCTTTAAATAACTCAAATGATGCCTTTGTAACAGCCTTGTTAGTACTCAGTTTAATATATACATTATCGTCTTAAGAGTTTCAGTCTACAAGGACTTAAGAAATTTGTAGCTACTCAGAAAGCTCTATACCATGTCCAATAATGTTTGGTTTCTTCTTTTGTCACACCATTCTAGTTTGGAGATCTAAGCATAATGTATTGAGCTACTATCTCATTCTCTTAAAGATACCTCGCAAATGGATCAAGTGCTTGTCTACCTTTAGTATATCTACCATAATATTCTTCACCTATATCAGATCTCATGATCTTAATTGCTAATTGTAATGTTTTTCTACTTTAACTTTGAATATTTTGAAAACATCTAGTGCTTCATTCTTATTATGAATGAAGTAGAAATGCATATATCATGAGTAATCATCTATAAATGAGATGAAGTATTTCTGATCATACAAGTCTATATCTAGACTACAAATATTCATAAGTATGATCTCTAATATGTCTAAACTTCTCTTGGAACCTTTCTTTAATTTGTTTGTCTACTTTCCCTTTATGCATTCCATACAAGTTTCAAAATTAATAAAATTCAAAGTATTAAGTATGTCGTCATTCACCAATATTTTAATCCTTTCTATAGAGATATGTCCTAATCTCCGGTGCCACAATATAGAGGAATTTTCATTCATAACACAACATTTTGTTCCAGCATGAATGTGTTGTATTATAACAGGTATTATCTTGTAAATTAAAATGGAAAAGATCATCAAATAATGTACCATTCCTAACTAGTTCAGATTTATAGTTAACTTTAAATATTCCTCTAAAATGGAAGGAATATTTAAAAGGTACAAATCTTGATACTAACAACAATTTCCTAGAGAAATTGGGAATATAAAATGTTTTTCTCTAATTTCAAAACAAAACTGCAATCCCTAGCAACCTCCACTCGTGAATGTATCTTGTTTTTGGATAAGATACATTGCTCACTTCCCATTAGCTTCCTTGGGTTTTACAAACCTTGTAACTCATTCGTAATATAAATTATACAACCAAAATCAATCCATTGTGTGTTACAACAAACTTCAAATAAATTAGATTCAAAGCAAACTAGCGAGATTAGATTACCTTTCTTTTCTAGTCATTCTTTATGTTTGATACAATCCTTCTTTATTTGTCCTTTTCTTTTGTAAAAACATTTAAATTCCTTCTTAATGTCAGCCTGGGTAGTATTTGACCTTTTCTCCTTGAGTTGGCTTGGTTTTTCTTCTTTTCTTGAACAACCAGATGTGCACTATGTGAACTCTCTTCCTGTTCTATTGACAATCTACCTTCCTCTTGAATACACTTGGTCATTAATTCATTTATTGACCACTTATCCTATGTGTATTCTAACAGATTTTTAATGGTTTGTATGGTGGTGGAAGGGTATTTAAAATGTAATGTACGAAGAACTAATAAGACATCTCAACCTCGAGTTTCTTTAATTAAATCGTAATGTTCTTCATCTTCATAATGTGCTCACACACACCTTGAAGGCCGATGAGCCTTGTAAATGAAAACTTCATAATTAGGGTACTTAAAAATGCTTTGTCTAAAGTTTTGAATTGCTCATTAATAGCATTTAGTAGACCATGGACATTGTCATGTCATACTATAGAACCACGAATGCTAGCAGAAACTTTGGTTTTTATGAATATCACATTTAGGCAATTAGATCGCTCCTAATGTTCATAAAGAGCAATTTCAGCTATAGTACTAGCTTCAGTTGCCTTAGGTGGTTCATCCTTCCGGATAACATAATCAATGTCCATCTATCCTAGATGAAGAAGAATTATCTCCTTCGAAATCTAATTATAGTTTTCACCCCTAATTTGGGAATTTCACATTTTGTGTTAGAGAAACTAATAGTTTGAATAACTGCATAATTTAAACATACTTGTTACTTATCAATAAATTAAGCGAATAAACTATATATATGTTGTACCAATGTAAATATATCTTAAAAGACATAAATCAAATGACATAAAATTATCTGTGGGCTAATTAAATTTTTAATTCAAATAGATTTATGCTAAACTTTATGATAAAACTATCAAATTATACTATAGTTTCTAATAATTGTGGGAAAAATAAAAAATAATTTGATATTTCATCCCAAATAATTATTTAAATATAATAAAAAATTTTGCGATAAAATTTATTATATTAAAATAATTAACTACAATTAAATGTCTTAACTCTTTATGTGATTAATTACATAAATACACAATTTTATATAATTAAAGTCATTGTGGTTAAGCCCTAATAAGTAATCACTAAAACATTTTATCCGAAATTCAATTCACGATGCAAAATATAGTGATAATTTACTTCACGTTGAATATTTATATAAATATAATTTCAATTCATAATAAATATTCTGTAAGCTTCAGTTTAGTTGGCAGAGGCTTTTGACACCAAATATTAGCCAATTCAACATACATTCAATAATAATATACGTTAGAATAACATATAAACTAAATGCATAATAACATGAAATACTTATGCTTTTGCTTGGAGAGTTTGCATTTTTTAAATTCTTCTAAACTCTCAATTCTCAATTCAATGGTATATTTTGTCAGAAGAGGAAGGAAGCTTAAATATACTCCCCCCCAAAAAAAAAGTTTAAATGGAATAACATATATTTATATAGTTTCAAAAAAAAATATTTATACCCATTAACTCTATAACATTGGACCATTTAATATCATAATATAAAAAACTCTCATATTTAAAACTTAAAATAGCTTTTGTTAAACTTTTCTCAAGTTATTTTAACAGCTACTAAGTACCAACAGCTAGTATAGTCTGAATGCCTACCCAAAACAACTATCCTAGAAGATCTTTATTTAATTAACTTGACAAAAGATTCCTTATAAAGTTTCTAATTAAATATTTTTTAAAATAAATCAAATCACCATAAAATTGCATCTTTTACCAAAATGGCAGGAAACAGTACAAGCAAATCCAGGAATGTTGGGGGTTGCTCCTCAATTATTATTAATATAAAGGTTTGTGTCAAAAGCGACAGGTGGCGAACTAAAATTAACCATTAAATGAAAATTTATCACAATGGGACCACTCCGCCTATGTCACATTCGCAAGGTTATATTGTCTTCTACATTAATATATGTGAGGTCAGCCATTCAATCTAGCATGTAATCTGTCTTGTTATTTTCCTTTTATATACATATATAATGTTTGTTAATTGAAATATATAACAAAATGAGAAATCAAACATGCATATGAATTGACTACCTGATCTGCATGCAAATTAAAATCTTAGTATACATTAACATATCCTTACCACCGATCTTTTCCCCCAATATTATATATATCTTCTCGGCTCCATAACAAAAGCTTAACCTTCAACTAACACACATGCACTTGGGGGATCTGCCAACTTTGCTATTATTACTATACTTCAAAATTCAACCAAATTTCAAGGAAAACTGCGAGCCCGTTAATTGATTAAACTTAACCTACAGGTTCATTTCATATATATAACAAGCCGAGTTTCATTTTGTTAGATATAACTGTGGAAGTTGTGAAAACCATTCTATACAAAAGAACCTAAAGCATGGCGTCCTTCAGCTTCATGCACATTAACATACCGCTACTAGTAATAGTATTGAACTTAATGTTCACAACTCCCGCTGTTCTAAGCTGTCCTGCCTCCGACAGAGATGCTCTCTTATCATTCAGAGC
>JANITW010000004.1:43518616-43544295 GCA_027564335.1 Erythroxylum williamsii | reverse complement strand
GATATAAGCATGATTTGTATATGGAAAAATGTGAATGAACGTGTATTGGACATTGGATAGTGCGATTGTATGTGAATATATTTGGATTGAGGAATGAGAAAAGAGAGAAAAGAAAAGGAAAAATTTATACCGGATTTTGGACAGTTAAGTCTAAGGTTTCCAACGCGATGTTTTTCCTAAAATATTTGTTTACAGATATCGGAAATTGGTTTCGATTCGATTTCATCCAAAGTTTGCTTCGTTTCGATTTGCTTCCGCTTTGTGTTATTCGATTAGCCTTCGGATTCGATTTATCCGATTGGTCAGTTGATTCGTATATGATTTTGCTTCTGCCTTATGTTCCTTTCTTTCGATTTCGCTTTCGTTTCGTATTCGTTTTCTGTTTCATTTTCAGTTGGGATCTGGTTTTCCAGATCGGGTGCCAACACGATATGTTTAATGTGGCGAATAATGGTGGGTTTTGCGATTGTTTCTGACTGTGAATTCCGGACAGAAGGTTCGATGTAATGGGAGATATGACATAGAAGTGTTATCTGGTTGTAAATCTGTGCACTCTGTGACATTACTTGTTTCTGATGTGACAGTTTGGGACATGTTTACTGATTATGATACTATTACTGATTGTGATATTATTGAGTATAAACTAGATGAACCATGTGTGTATACATATGATGGTCAACTGTGTACATGAATATGAACGAAATTTGAAAAGCTCCGCTTTAATGTGGAAGGCCGGACTAAGGTCTGACAATATGAAAATGTGACTGAATGGGATAGATAATTATGAATGACGCATTCCATTACATGAATGCATGAACATAATAGGAGTTGTGACCAGATGAGCCACCGATCAGAGAAAAAGAGCCTCGAGCTCGCAAGGAAGTAGTGTATACCCAGAAGGCTCTCCTACCCCTGAGACGATCAGAGCTATAGGCTCAATGAGTGAAAAAGATCCTCGAGATCACAGGGAAGTAGTGCATACCTAGAGGGCTCTCCTACCCCTGAGACGCGTTTAACACTTAATGAGCCCTATATGGGACAGTTCAGGCACTCGGTCACAACAAAATAACAATTGAAAAAGTGGGTCTCATGAGCATCGCATATGCATAATATGAATACTTTAGCGTGTTGAACGTGAAATATTATGAATGATTCAATGTACTAAATATGGAATTGTGACTTATAATATGATAACCATGTGGTATTTCTGGATGTACTGTTGTGAAATAACTTGTGAATTGTTCGAGCACGATTATGTAATACTTATGAATATGAAACTGTGGACTATCTATAATATATGTGATTCTTGCATGGATTGGGTGAACCATCAATGATGGTTCCTCACTGAGTTTGCAAAACTCACCCAAAATTTGCAATTATTTTTCAGGTCTTGAAGAGTACTCCGTTAGACATGGGAGTATGCCTACTACATGCAAGGGAAAGATAGGGGTCTGGATCAGTTCGCGTCTGCATTAGTGTCTCATAAAATTGTATTCCGTAATCTCTGTAAAATAATGCTTTGTATTTACAGTGGGCCCAATTTGGTTGTGGATTTGTGTACATTAAATGGCTACGTTAAATTATTATTGAATGTTTGTAATGACTGAAAATGTTTACAAATTAACGTGGGCTCAAATTGTCTGCTGTTTTTCGCGCGTATGAATATCTTAAAAAAATTTATAATGAGTTTCGTCTGAGTAATGTAGCATGGTACCCTCGCGGGGTACGGACTCGGATGTCACCATCGATGTCGGGTTCGGGTCACGCGGGAGAGGGGTGTTACAAGCAAGGTCCTTCAAGCCCCACATGGCTTCTAACGAGATAATGGGATTGAGGGGAGCTCTATCTTCCATTTCCTCAGTTGCCTCTTCTTCCTCCTCTGGCTCCTCGACCATGTACAATTGAAATTGTTTCTTTCGACATCTATGACCCGAGGTATATTTCTCGTCGCACCAGAAACACAGCCCCTTGGCTCTTTTTTCATCAAACTCCCAACTACTCGACGTCCTACTATTACGAGGACCCTTGTAAACAGCATTGCGGCCTCCTTTACCTCCTGGGGTAGGCAGCAGCCCCGCCTCCTGTGACTGCCTTGGTATGGGTGGGGTAAGGGTGTTTCCCCTGTAAGGACCGGTCCTGCCTCCTTCGATGCTCCTGGTCCTACCTCCCTTCTCGAAATATACTGGGACGCTGGCCTCCATGATAGCCTCTTGTTTGTGTGCCCACGTATACACCTAGTGTAAGGTGCGTGGGTCCATCATCTTCACCTTTAGCCCCAACTCTAGTTTGAGCCCCTTAAGGAAGAACCCCACTAAATATTCCTCCGGTAGCACCAACCAACAAAGTATTACAACTAAAAAATGTCTTACTTTATCACTTGATAACTCTAAAATGACTCACTCACGCAAAAACAACAAAGTGATACTTAAATGATTGAAAAAACTCTTTGAAACATCTGTATAAAACACCCAAAAACTTCTTGATGTTAGAACCAATAAGAAAACACCTATTTATAGTATTTTGGGCCCAAAATAGTTATTTATAATGCACTGATCGACCAATATAGCATACTAATTGGCTGGTATGTATTTACAAGACTAGATTCACTAACCATTGAAACACTAATTAACCATTACACTATATAAGTCAATGCATCAACCAATATTGCCACAAATTCTCAGAAGATCAAATTTAACAACTTTAACCTATATAGGTCAATCATTAGCCCAATAGGTCAACCAATAACCAATATGGGTTGACCAATCAGCTTAAAACATACTTTTAGCAATTTTAAATCCTTAAACCTATTGGTTTAATCCAAATATGATTAAGCACTTCCCAAAATGTTTCCCAAAGAATATTTAAAAGATCAAGAGGTTTTTATATTAAAATCAAAAGTTTCAATGCCTCTTGATGAATATAAAGATTCATGCAATGAAGAAAGATGCAATGATTATACATAGTAAGCTTTTTTGATCATTAAATTAACAAAGTGAGCTTATAACTAATAACACAAGATGTAAAATAAACTTAATGAGCCTTAATCGTCTTTTGCTCTTGTTTTGATCTTCATTTCTTTATTTACAAACTTCAACTTGCCTTTATTGACTTCATACACTATGTTCTTGAGTTTTGACTTTATTTCGTTCTAATATTTCTTTACATTAAAATAATAAACACATTAGTAGTAAGTATGTTTTTTTATTATCAAAATATCAATTGGAATCTCCTTTGGTTCTACAATTTCCCCCTTTTTGATAATGTAATATTAGAGAACAATAATGAAGTTAAGAATAAAAAATATAATTCAAGATAGTGATTAGCTAACCTTAATACATGCATAAAACATTATTCACTATGAAGAGTGATTGATTGCTTTCTATGCTTATAAGAAATTATCAAAAACTACATATGCACGATATAGTAGTAGCTAAAATAGGAAAATATGGGTTGATCTCACAAGGATTATAAATATTAGTAATTAACCTTTTTCTGTTATCTAACTATTGAATCAAATTGTGGATTTAATTAAAAATTAAACTAAAAAATAAACTAAGATTTAAATAATACTAAACTCAGATCAACGAAATTATTAAGAAAATTCAATATCAAATAATAGTACCTAAGTGATAAATCCCCATAAGAATCCTTAAATATTAACCATTTATCATGCAATTATATTACCGATTATTGGACCGTAGAAACTCCTTTCTTATGTTAATATCCTTCTCAAGATTATTAATAACTAATCCACTAGTGGATTACTATAAATCTTTCTAGTTACAACCCTTAGGATTGTATTATCTATTTATGAATTTCCCTATTAGTTTTGACCGTAATCTAAAGGATTTATGTCGAGCTGTTTCTAGGTTTGCATGCAACTCCTTCTGATTATGGTAGATCTATTCATACAAAAGTATTTCTCAATCTCAATCAAATGAAATCAAATCATGAACTAATATTTCAAATTTATTAGAACAAGAATAAAATGTATAATTGAATCACAATAAACCAATTGATAAAATTGCATTAAACAAAAGATCAAATCATATTATTTTAAAAACTTAGGTTCATCACACCTATGCATTAAACAAATTTAGTTCATACTTATAGAAAACAAAACCAAAGATAAACATACAAAAAAGCTAATAGAAAACAAAGAAATCATAATTCTAAATTTCCTTTTTTAATTGGATATTCTTGTAAAATTGGATTGGATGTTGTTATTTATCAGATCTTTTAACATATTCTTCTATTTTCCTCATCCCTTGATCAACATTGTCACCTCTTTCTATTTCATACAAGTTAAAATCTCTTATAAACTCAACTCGCCTTATTTTTCCTTCGTTTTCATCCTTTTATAGTAAAAATTAGGGTTTTTGGGATATAGGTTAACATACGCAGGCATGTAAGTGACCGTGTATTTCTAAAAACACCTAAATTTGCAATTTCACGCGAATATGGAGACTTACATTGTAAAATCCCATTACCTGAGAGGAGGTTAAAATGGTAAATATGAAAGATTACTGAGATATTAGAAAACACATTTAATGCTCATGCATAGTATGAGATACACATACACGTAAATAATGAATTTTTTGCATATGAAAATAATTGTTCATACATTTATGGATAATTTTGGGTATAATTGAATTATGATGTGATACTATTGAGAATTGTGAATTTGTTGTATTGACAATTTAGTTGGTGAGTGTATTTGTTAATTTTAAATTTTGGTAAATTTGAGGAATAGTTTCCAAAAATGTTGAATATTATTATTAGATTAGGAAAAACACCATGTGACAAGTAAATTGATGGATGAAAATAGAAATAAGAAAACAAATGATATTGGAGATTTTTAAAAAAAATGACTTTGAAAATTTGGAGATGAATTTGGAAATTGTGAGTTATTGAGGTTGTAAATTAGTGAAATTGGAACAAAAAGATGGGAGTAAGGGGTTACTTCAACAGGAACTTAGTTATGCCTTAGAAGATATATGAGTGACAAGTATCACTTGTCTAGTTTAGTTTTAATGTTTATATTCTTTTGAAAGACCAAGTCAAGTTCCTGTAACTTGAAAGACTAAGTACACAGTGTTTTCATCTTCATCTCCTTTTTCATAGTAATTTCCTTCAAATTTCCTCTTTTACACAAAGTTTTACATCAAACCTTCACTAACGCCATACCTTGTTTTATTTGTTCATTTCTACTTCAACTTTGCTATTTTCTTTCACTAACCTTAAGAAAAACCGAAGCTTGCCAACTTTTACAAGGTGTACGTGCATTGCACGAAGTTTAGGGATTCTTGAGATTTTGCAGATTTTGGAGCTATATCAAGTAATAATTGTGTAAATCCTTTAGAGTTGTTTTATTAAAAAAAATGGTGGTTTGTTGTTATGTCATGAATAAGAGAAAAATGGACATTTCTCATGTTCACTGTGAATATAATATGAAAATGTGAATTGTTGATTTTTCAGATTTGATGATCATTGCGTTATAAGTTAGTATTGAAATGATTTTTGGAGTTGATAGAACATAAAAAATGTGTATAACTAGATGCAAAAACTTTTTGAAGAAAATAGAAGTGATGACGTGTTTTCACTATATATATATATGCATATACGTGAATTTTGAGCATTTTTAGAGATAAACAAAAGAACGAATTTAGAGATGAAGAATAGTTTTATGGTGACGAATTTAGAGATGAAGAATAGTTGTATGGTTATGTTAGAGATGTGAATGAATGACTAAAATGATATTTAGAGAAGCAATGGGAGAAAATAGAAAAATGAAAGATGCAGTAAAAAAAAATGTAGAGAAGGAAAGAAATGTATGAATGATCATTTTATGTTTTGATGATTTTGTTTAAGCATGAATTTTGGATACTTGTTTATGAAAGATTGGAGTTGTTGATGAATGTTAAAGTATAATGAGAGTTGAAAAATGAAGAGAAAATGGAAAATATACAAAGATGAAAAAATTGCAGTAATGAAAGTTAGAAAACACAGAAGTGAAAGAGTTATTTTCTGCTTTTAACATTGATGTAAATTCTTGATTTTTTATATGTTTGAATATATTGGGTTGCTTAGAAGTCAAAAATGGAGATAGATGATTTAGAGAAGTGGTTTTTGAAGGAATGAAAGAGGAGAAGAAAAAAACTGGGTTTCGGAAGAAGGAGGGGAGGCACAATCGTGCTTCTTGAGATTAAAATCAGAACCACAATCGCAATTTTTGAAAAATTTATGAGCACGATTGAGACTCTGATGTTTATTAAAGGGAGTTTATTTTTTTGAATATCCCTTGATCTTTTGACTATATCTTCTTCTCTAGACATCCAATTGATATGAGACTTAAACCAATTGATTCATAAGACATTGTTTTTTTATCTTTACCACCATCTAAAATGGATTGATTGATGAATTAAGATGAAAATTTTGACTGTTTTGGAATATAATAACCAGGAAGATTTCATTGAATAGGTTTCGATATTTTAACAATATCTTGTTCTATAGTCATGCAAATGAGATGATTTGTAATTTGGAGTAAACTAGAGACATAGGGATACAAATTATATGAAGAAGTCAAATTTTGATTCAGTCTCTATGACTTTCAATTTCTAGATGGAAATTGAGTATAGTGTACTATTTTAGTATAAGAATAGTCCAAAAATATTAAGGTATAACTTTCAGATTTTTGAATCAAATTAAACACTCTTAGTGTCATTAGAAGCTTAAGAGATAGGGGAACGCTTTTCTAGAAGAGAGTATTGCCAAACATTTTCATTTTATAAATGATCAAGAATAGTAGACCTGAAAGTTCGTTTTTGGAAAAACCTGAAATTGATTCAATGTGATATGAATTGTGATTTTAATGGTTTTATTGAGATATAAACCTAAGTACAAATCATACTTAGATTTGATATAGGATTGATTATGTGATGAGGATAATGGAAAAATACCCGGGATTGTCATAAACATTCATTATGCATATTTCATTTACATACATGTGCGTTATTAAACACTTCTAATTGTGCGAATTATGATTTGTGTATATTGCTTGTTATATAGGAGCAAATGGAACCCAACCTCCAGATGTTGCGAGAACTTTCAGGCATTAGCTTCGGGAGAGACTTATGAGTAACCTAGATGGTCTCACCCAATCACTTGTTTGTTTTATATTATGTTTGAGTTATTGAATGAATGTGAATTGCTTGTGTTGATTCCAGACAATGAAGGTCCGATGATTCTGGTGTATGAATGAGTTATTGAAGTGCTCCTTATATGTGAATGTGATGAAATAAATGTTGCTCAACAATTCTGTTGAATGCTGGACTAAGGTCCGATGATAAATGTGATCTGAATGTGAATGTGTAATCATATGATTGACTGAGAATATGTTATGTGAAACATTCAATACATGAATACATATAAGATAAAGAAAGTTGTGATCGGAGTCGCTAGGATAAAGAGCTTAAAGCTCGAATTGTGATTATAGCCTCAAGCTCAGTTATAAATGTACTCAGTATCCACTAAGGGATATGAGCTAGTAAAAAGACACGATGTCACAACGACAATAATAAATAAAAGTGAGTCTCACGTGCATTGCATTTATACTTGATATGTGTATTGTATATGAATGAAAGGATTATGATGATTGTTCTGGAAGTGAAATGTGATATTTTATGAATATGCAAAAAGATTGAATAATATGTTACATGTATTGATATGATGCATGAATTGAGTGAGCCATCGATGATAGTTACCTCATTGAGTTCGCAAAACTCATCAAAATTGCAACATTGACTTTTTAGGATCGAGGGATAACTTTAGCTACTGAGGGACATTTTTACTTTTGGAAACAAGAAGAAATGACTCAAAGGTCGGTTAGTTGGATATGGACAGATTTGATAAATTTTGTATATTTCCTCTTTCATGTAGCACTTTTTGTATTAGGCTATGGGTTGTATAAGTGTGAATATTGAAAGATACATTATGGACATTCGGTTTGTATGAAATGAAATAAGGAAAATTTTGAATTTAAAATTTGGTGACTTTCCTTATGATGTTTATAAGAGAATAAAGATAGATGATGCAAGTTATGTAAATGTTGTAATTGAATGTAGTGCACCATTATCATAGGTTATGTATTGAAATGTCCTCAGGGTGTTCCGGTTTATACCCTAAGATAAGGGGATGCTACATATATAGACAACAAACATGATCGTGTATATTGTCATACACGGGCATGTAACTTCACATGAACAGAACAAAAATTTTCAAATCTTCACATGTTTATAGAGACTTACACAATCACTGTACATGGTCATGTATCTTCAAGTTGCTTCAAGTCTTCATTCTATGCCACGATTTCATCTGAATGCTTCTCCTTTTAGTCCAGGAAAGCAATTATCACCTATAAATGTACTTGAAGCGAATTAAGTATTAAAAATACTATAAAACTATTAAATAAAAAGCAAATCACATTAAATATGGGTATATAAATATAGTCAAATAATCATTTATTAAAGAGCATAATTCAATATCAAGAACAAAATAGATATTCCAAATCAAAGGAATATCCATAGATGATAACTTCATTTTATTCAAGCATATCATATAAAATGTAAGAAGTACAAAAATAAAAAACAATCAGTCCCCCTAAATTTCAATACTCCCCCGAAATGTTATCACACTAAATATAATATCACCAAACTTTCTCCCTCCTTTCTGGAATCATCAAAAAGAAATAAAAAAGCACAATGTAAAGTTTCATGCATTAAACTAATTTGGTTAAAAAGATGAATTTGCTCAAGATTGCTAACCATTCTCACTAGAGAATGCTATCAAATATTTAAAGAGTTGTAATAAAATATTGATTTTGATAGAGACATCTCTAATTATGTCTAATTTAAATTTTTTTTCTAGTTTTGATACAATGGTTAAGTTGAAAAATTGAATTAAAACACCATAGATAAGTTTTCACAAAGTTAATGGATGGAATTATAATAAATAAAGGAACAATATCCAACAATAAATTAAAAAAGCATAATTTTGAAAGCCCAAAAATACCAAAAATAAACAAAAAATATGTGTCGATATAATTAAAAGGGAAGCAACCTTAACTTCATTGAAAATTTAACTATGAAGGCATCATCTTAAAAAATATAACTATTAACTAAGAAAATATTGAGAAATTCCCAATATTGAAACAAAAAATTTTCATTTTCATGCAACTGTAATGAGAATTTTATGAAATAAAGGATGATACTTTTCAAGAAAAAGAGTTAATTATATATCCTAATTTTACAATCAGATAAAACTAAAATACATAGGAAACAGAAATTTAATGGACGATGGGAGGCCATAACTTCGGAAAGCTTCTTATTCTAGGAAGCACGTCGAGTCTGCCTCATCTTCCTCTTCTCTATTCCTTCTTCTCTTTCTTGATCTCTCAAAGTTATCTCCTTTAGGGTTTCATTGTGGTGGCTGATCAAAAGCTCCTTTTCATCTTTTTTCTTGTTCTTTTTATACTTGATGTGTTTATGGCAACTCTAGGATTTTTCGGGGTCAAAAAGGTATTTAAAAACCCTCAAAATTTGACTTTTCTGTGTGTCTATGTGTCTACAGAACACAGGCCACGAAAAAACCCTTAAAATTTGACTTTTCTATATGTCTATGTGTCTACAAAACATAGGCCACGATCGTGGGCTGCTCTCAATCACGATCGTGGTAGGAAAGCCACGATTGTGGGCCAAGTCTAATGCTTCTGTCATAATTGTCGGCGATCTTCTCTAACTTCTGCCATAATCGTGATTGATGGGCTACAATTGTGGGCTGTTGCTTTGATCTAAGTCTTTCCGAAACTTTTCTGTTCTTCGCTATTGACCCTGAAATATTAACAAACACATTCAGGTACCTCAAAAACATAATAATTAAGCTCAAATGTTTGTACTAACTCATAAAAACACTTGAACACAAATAATTCACAAACTAACATAGTTCTACCAAAAACACATCCTAAACAATCAAATAAACAGATAAACACATATCAATCTATATCCTAAAACATGATGCATTTCACACTAATCAACTTCTTTTACCCGATGATTGACCTCCTCTGGCAAAACCTCTTCACTAAACCCTTTATTTCCTAACCATCTCCTACCTCTCTATTTTTATAGTAGCTTGTACCAACTGATGGTGTGACAACAGAACTCCTCAATAAGTACAGGTTCAGGGGTATACTTGCTAAGTTGAATTCTCTATCTCAGCAACATAAAAGTTTTTCTACTTTAGGTTCAGAAACTACTTCCACTTGTCCTTTTTATAGGCTTCGGTAACATACTTGGCTTTAAAATCTTTGGAAAAGAAATCCCAAGTTAAAGTCTAGGGTAACTGAGGATACCTCAAAATAAACTTCCACCACTTATAGGCTGCTCCCTGAAGAAGAGAGACAACACAATGAACCATCTGGCTAGGTGGGAAACAAATTTCATCTAACACCCTTATGACCTTCTCTAACTAGAATTCAACTCTTTCATATTCTTTTAGAGATGTTCCAGTAAATTCTTTAGCGCTATACTTTCACAACTGATCTATCGAAGCCTTAGGTGTAGTTATACAATGTAGCAAAGTCATCATGTCTTATAACAACTTAACTAAAGCCTCCCCCTGAGTTGGACGTGGAGGTAGGGGTATTTCAACTTCATCTTGATTGACCCTAGAGGGTCCCGATTTAGACGGACAAGATCACATAGGATTATTACTCTCAGCAACCTTGTCAACGACTTTGTGTGATTTTTCCATATTTAATTCTAGAATCAAAATATAGGACAAACCGCATTAGGCCAGACACAACTCTTATATTCAAGTATAAGCAATAGTTAAGTGCTAGTTAAACCAGAATCGCTTAAACCATGCTCTAATGCCAAACAATATAATACCTACATACCCCCAAAGAGGATATATAAGTTCCATACAAAATAGAACTAAACAATCTATAGCATTCCAAGTTTTTCAAGAAACTCATGCAAACATATACTACATTTTATTTTTTCTTGACAACAGTTAACCTTATACATGTTGTATAAATATCAAAATACATGCCATAAATTCAAAAGCCAACCTTTATTATAGTTATTACAAACTATACACACAAAATACAAAAGGGTCTTATCACAATGAGTACAACCTAAAAACGAACTGAACATTTCTGAAATAAAATATCTTCATCTTGTCCATTGCAGTTGTCTTTATCCTAGTCTTTAAACCTTCTTATTAAAACCTACATGGAGGTAAAAACCACTGTACTAAGCATATAGCTTAGTGGGGAATAACTAAAAAAGATATAAACTGGCGACTGTCTCTAACAGTCATTTAGCATTCACATGTACAAAATCAGATCATATCACAAGCAATCTTTAATTGTTCATATTAAAGAGTCATCCAAACATTATGTGTATTAAAATAAAATATGATTCATAAATAAAGAACAAAACATTTACATATCAGAACAGAATGTACAAGTAACAGAACAGGATATAATAATTTCAGATCATAATATAATTTGTATTAGATCAGGACATGTCTTGTATTAAATCAAAACTTATGTTGTTTAGAACAGAACTTAGCTGTCATCAGAGCGAATCATATATCAAAACACAAGTAGATTAACCTGCTAATCCATTTTACAGAAGTGGATAACAGGACTAGAACAGAAGATCCCATGATTGGTATCACATAACAGAAGAGACTTATGTCTCAAAATCAGAGGACACTGTAGTGTCAATAATCAAAGGACACTGTAGTTTCAATAATCAAGGGACACCGTAGAGTCAAGTTACAGAAACAACCATTGACTCTTCTAGGCATGCCTATTTACCCACAACTAGGACTTGGTGGCTTTAAAATAAAACATTTTACATTTTAGAATCCTCAAGTAAAAGGTATATTGCAAAATATATGACTTTATTCCTTTTTGCTCAACTTGAACATATTCATTCACATTTGATCAAACTCAACATACCTTATAAACATAAGCATTTGCAATGATGCACCAATGGATACATTAAGTAATTACATTTTACATGTACTCACCTTAGTTCCCAATTCACAAACATTCATAACTAACACGTCACTTATATCATATAAATCACATTTGTGCTCATAAGTGTACTTCATTTCTTTAGTAACTTATAAGTTCCAATTAAGACACTTTGATAACACCTTCCTTAAATTATTACCTCAGTTAACAATCTAAACCGTATTCAACCTTTAACTAACTAATCTTACATTAAATTAGGTTCATTAGAATCCTGAATCAACTTTAATTATACTAATGTAAGGTATATTATCCTAATATGGTTCAACAATTACATAAAACAAAGATTACCATGTTAAGGCCTTGTTTACGATCATGGGGTGCATTCCTACGATCGTGACAGAAGCTAATGATCTGCCCACGATCATGGGATGAGTGCTATGATTGTGGCCTAATTCCAAATCTAAACATCTTCTTTCCAAACTTCAAAATACCAACATGATAATCCCTAAATCATGCTTCAAGTATACTTTAATTACACGCCAATCATCAATTTCATATCTAATTTCAACTCAAAATTACTCAATTATCAGCTCACAAACCTTCGTTTATCATGCAACAAAATTTATAGCAAAACCTATCAAACAAGCATCATATTCCATATCTCATTGTATTATCAATTCAACACATATTTCATTCCAATTCAATCATTACAAAAATTGTAATAATACATGCTATCAAGTTTAGAATTCCCTTACTTATTCAAATTCAAATTCCAACTCCAAAGAATTAGCTAATCTAGCCTTTCCAAGTAACTAACAAACATCTAAGATCAAGGTGTAAATTTTAAAATTAAAAAAAACAACATATAAGATAACAAGATCTAAAACAGATCTAGTTTTCTTAATGCAGCATCTTGTAAAGATTCCAAGTGATGATGATCTAAAATCAAGCAAACATTCCAAAAGTTAAGAGGGAGTGAGAGTTTTCGGTGATGAAAGTAGTGAGAAGGCAGTAGAAACACCAATGAGCTGGAGTGATTAAGCTCTTACTTTACAAAGTGTCCTAACTTTGAAGGGAAACATGTCCCTCTATGGGGTAACCTACATGGCAAACATAGGAGTGAGCCATTTGTCATCTTATTATGTTGTCAAATGCCATAACTCAATTACGCCACTTATCACTCAACCAATGCTACCAAATGTCACTGCATTAGCTATGCCAAAGGTCACTAACTCATAGGCTCAGTCATCCAATTTTTCATGTACTAACTTGTCTTACACTTGACATTTCCTTGTCCAAATGTACATTTTAATACCTTAATTCTCTAATGGTAATAATTAATTCCAAGTCACTAAGTATGATCCATTAAACCAGATTTTCAAAACTTATACAATTCACATTCAATTCATATCACAATTTTATCACCTATCTCATTTACTTTCATGTATATGTATCATTCCAACTAAAGTGTAATTTAGGGCCTTACAAAAATATTTGTTAAGGTTTTGTAACCAAAACATAAACATACAAAATTATCAAACAAAACAGATCGATCGATTTGTTCAAAATTGATCAGATTTGATTACTAACTAAAAATTTACTAAAACAATTGTAATAAATTCTGGAAAATTCCAGAGGCATAAACACATTCTAAATATGTTTACAAAAAATTTATAGAATCAAATTCCATGAAAAACATGTCAAACCTTATCAATTTAGCCAACCAGTAACATATGTTTAGCAGAAAACAATTTTCTAGCATATTGTTATAAATTCAATAATGAATAATTCAATCGCATTGAAATCAATTTTCAATCACTAAAACCACCTACAAACATGTCATGAGCAGATCAATGAAAGAAAATTGTGAATTTTTTTTTCATATTTTAGTGTCCAATTTTTTTAGAATAGGCCTACTATTGTCACAACCATGCAATCCTATTGCACATGTAAATGAAACTATATCTAATAATGACAAGACGACTCTGATACCATTGTTAGGTTTCGATTATGCATCACATGCATCAAATATTAGAAAATACGCAACATAAAATAAATCGAAACTTAAAAAATACAGAATTATACATGTGCCATTAGATGTAATAAAAAAACTTAACATTTGTACCTTACTAACTCCTTTCGTTCTTCTTTGTCTTCACCTCTTCGGGTTGTAGTAAACTACAACAACCAAAAGAGGACGTCTCTAATGATATCCACATGAAGAACAAAGCCTAAAACCTTTTAGGAAAAATGGTTAGAGCATACACAAAGTGCTAGGTTTGATGTATGCTCCTGAGAGAATAAGTACGTGTTAGATGAACTCTTCACATTTCTTGCTACTTTTCTTACAATACTATGTGCGAAAATGAGTGAGTTTCCGTCAACTTTTGCCCTCCTCTTAGGCCCGTCATGAATGGAGGAATAATGGAAATTAAGTGGGCACTTAATTTGGCTTGAAACATTTCTTGGAAATCTAGAAACTTTCTAGGCTGGCAGTCATGCAACACTTGCTTTCTTTCATTTCTTTAAGTGGCCACTTAATTTGGCTTGAATTGTTTGCTAGAAATCTAGAAACTTTCTAGGTTGGCAGTCATGCAACGCTTGCTTTCTTTCATTCCTTTATAACGTTTCTTATTATGATCATATCGCGATATAATCTTAAAACATTCTCTCATATCTTAGATCACTATCCAAACTCATTTTACTCATTCTTCGCATCCCCAATGCGTATGACCCATTACAAATTACATAGTCTAATGCACTAATGTCAAGCTTGACTTTAAAGGAGTTTCTGTCTAGTTAAGCTTATCCTTTTGTCAAATGATGTAATTATTTTTAAGATACAATTTGAATTAAAAGAATATATTTTTATCCTTAAAGAAAAGGAAGACATTAGGTTTATTGGTTGATATTTGTGAATGAAAGGATGAAATTAGGGAGTTCCTCCTCAACAGAAGCGATGATTTGTAAATTGAAATTACATATTATTGAAAAAGTTACATAAATATTTTTAACCAAATTCTTAAAAAAATTAAAGACTTTATTAATTTAGAATTTAAATAAATAATTCTTATAAATTAAGAATCAATTTTCAAAGTTAGTAGATTTTAATCTAAATATTAGAATGCAAAACACCACATTTTTAGCATCAAATGTCAAACAGACAGTAGAGAGAGGTTGGGGTTTGAACTTTTGAAAAAGACGAAAAGGGAGGTGGAAAAAAACAAAAGAGGCAAGAGTCGGGTAAGTAAGAAACAATGAACATGCATACAATGAAGTTGGATTTCCAAGATTCAACAGTCTCTACTCTACTCTGTAGCGTTTATTTTATATGTTGTAATGTTACGGTCGAAACCCTCGTGACGTTTCTCTCCGATGATGTCCTCTCTTTCTTTATTACTTTTCTCCGTCCTTAACATACACACTCACATATGCACTATTACTGTTACTACTTTAATTCAAACTTCAAAGCCTCTCTCTCTTCCCCCCTTTTTTCTTTTCTCTATGTAATTTTTGGCGTTGCGTATTTCTAATCAAACTACCCAGGTAAGGTTTAGTGCTTGAGAAAGATAATGCCATTTTACATTTACCAAAATCCTTTTCCTTCTCTTGGCTTTTGATACTGGAACAAAACAAATCATGCACCGAAGGGGTCTCTTAGGGCATCAGCAGCACCACCACCACCGTCATCATCTTCTGTTTCACATTTTTGCTAACTAAGAAGAGAAGCTAAGTACTCGCTGCAGTCAGTTGTCCTCGGTGAGTTTGATTGCTTTCTATTATTTCCTTTTCGTAAAGACGAGAGCTTTGGTGCTGCATGTCTTTGTAAGTTTGTGAAACAGAAAAAAAAAGGAGTATCTTGTTCTGATCTTTTCTCTTATTCTGTCATGAACGTGGAGGCATTCCAAGTACTTTAAATCATTTCCTTTTTTAGAGAACAATTTTAAAAGGAAACAACCAGGGAATTCATACCTATTGTAACCGATGTAACTCAATAGAAAATATTCTTGAAGCTTCAGCTGAGTTCTCTTGGATTTTGAATTTTTTTCTTGGCAAACAAACGTACTAATGCCCCTATTCATCTGATCTACTTGTTTATAGTTTTTAAGCGTTTAGTCCATATTATTCAGTAGTTAAAAGGCCGTAAAACATCGAAACTTCTCTCTTCCGGTTAGACAATGCTGCTATGGCGCGTGTAATGCTTAGCAGGAATGTGATTGTCCACTCTTCGCAATTGTTGTCATCCGCTTGTTTTTAACTGGCTTGTTAGTTAAAGATGGATAGAATCAGACAAATGTAAAACAAAAGCTAAAAGAACAGTGAAATGGGAACTTTTGCTTTACACTGTCCACTCAAGCAAATTAGGCTCGCCCCATTAGAAATTGTCGCAGTTTATTCACAAGTTAATCAAAAACATTGTTTATTGATCTAAATATGCAACTAGGTGTACTGTGCTTCTACAATAAGTTTTAATTATAAAGGAAAAACCTTGTTGGGTGTTGATATGAACAGAAATGTGTCGCATTGTTGTAGTAGCTGTCTTAAAGCTACGTGTCTCGGTTTTAAAGATCACAATCAATTCAAATGATTCAAAGTTTTACGGCTTGAAATATATTCATATTTAATTTTGTTACCCTTACCAACTTATTATTATTTTTAATCACATTATGTATAACTGTGCACCCTGTTATGCATTATGTACTTTCATTTTCTTCTGTTCCATCCTCATACGTAGTATTTTTCCATCAATGCCTGGGTATTACTACTAAAACTGCTATTCCTATGGCCATTAGATGTTAAGGCACCAACTCATATACTTTACCTGTAACCATTTTAAATTTCACACATTACCTGCTCCCATAATGGGCTATCAATGAGTACTTCACATGACCTTAATGTAGGCCTGATGGCCGCATTCTATATTGAATACTTTACCATCCAACTTACCTAACCAGTTTTCCAATCGAATTGCGTGTGTGTCTTGATGGATTACATTGAATCGATTTATCTTGTTCTTGATTTGAGGTTTAAGTCTATCTTCTTTTGAATCTCCAATTGTCATCAGAGCTGTAAAATGGAATTTTATATGCCCTTTTTAAGTGGATCTGAACTTTTTCTAGAGATATTGACTTTTGGCAGCTTTTTGGATATCAGAAAATCTAATGGTGTGCTTGTAGGCATGTCATGTTCACTCCATAAATGATGTGGGGTATATCTACCTGTTAACTTTATTCTACTGTTAATTTGGTAGTTCTATTGAATGCTCACACATGCAACATTAAAGAGATATTTTCAGAAACATATATTTATATGTAAAGAATTATATCTTAGAATTATAGTTTATGTCTGGTTTTGATGATTATGGACCTTTTTCTTCGACTAATACTGCATTTGTGGAATGCTCTTGCAGTCTACTTCTTTTGTCCTTTAGTGTGAACACAAGAGCATACCAGTGTTGGACTGAGCACGATATCAAACCACTGTAGAAGCATCGACTTATATTTTTTGAGTGAATTCCAGATCATACCACTGTATGAGATCTTTGCTTAATGGGTTTGTCATATTTCCTTATTAATAGATTATGAATCAAGTCCAATCAATTTCATTCCATGAAAGCGTGTAGAGTTTAGATGATGTTTTATCACTGAAATTGATTTGAAAAGAGTAGAGTTCTGTTATACCAACTTTTTGGAACGATAATGTTGCTTAATGTTTTTGTTGTATTTCCTTATTAATAGATTATAAATCAAGTTCCAAGCATTCATTGCATCAGATGGTGTTGGTTTAGATGTCATTTTATCATTGAATTGAATACAAAAGAGTAGCGTTCTTGGGACAATAATGGTAGGAGTGTGGGGCAGATTATGTTGATTGTAGTTTTCCTTACCTATGCTTTCTGTAATTTCTGTTTCTTATGTGGGTTGAATATTAGAATCTCTGGATTTTTATATCTTTAACAACTAATTTCTGCAGGCTTCTAATTTTTAGCCCTGGTGCTCTCTGACTAGTATTTGTTGAGCTGATCAAATGCCGAGATCAAGGTCAGAGAACCATCTTACCTATGCTTCTGCAGGCTACTAAATTCATATTGCTAATGCTTTAACATGCGTTTGATTGCTTTATATCTAGAGCTGCATTCTGTGCATCTCACCTATATTTATGCAGGCTACTAAATTCATATTGCTAATGCTTTTGATTACTTCACTTCTAGAGCTGCATCCTATGCATCTCACCATGCAAGGCAACTAAATATGCTGTAGCTATTATGTTGACTTCCTTCTATAACCCTTTTCTTCCTTTGTTTATATTATTTTAACTTTTGATTTTGTATTGATAATTTATCAGATTTTCATAGCAAGATTTCATTGATTTCTATTATTGGGCTTGTGCATAGGAGAGTACAAAAATTCCTTGAATTTGATGCACTGTTCTTACTCCAAAATTTTGTTTTGCTTCATCAGTCCTTGCATTGCCTATTCCTATTCATTTTATCCATATGTTTCTGGTTCTATAACTTGTTGTTTAAGCCTTATTATGGTGTTTGTTAACAACATTGGATCCTAGAAACAAGTGGAATTTTCTAGGAAACCCAAACTTGTTCGACTCTATGATCAGGGTTTTGTGAATTCACACACTCTTTTGTTTTTCCATTTATTTCTTTGCGTCAATGCGTTCTTTGAATTTGAACTCTTCATTCTTTACTTGATTGAATCTCTTTATTCCATATTCAATTCGTAATTCCAAACAAAAAGGGATGGCTCTTATCTATTCTCGTTGGAATTGCTATAACAATTCTCATTAGTAATTTTTCATTATTAGTAGGGAAGATAAGATATCTCTTTTATTTCCTATATAATGATTTAATACATAATATGTTATATGCATGTTTTTCCTTGATGTAGACCACTATTTGTATCTTAGATTTGTTATTCTCATGCTTGAATCATTTTATGAAACATCCATAATGGAAGATTGACTTCTGTCTATTGTACATGTTTAGTATTTAAATTTTCAATTTAAGTGTAATTTGTTTATGTAACATTCCATAATTTTAGTTTCACCCCCCTCCAAAGCAAACCTCCTTTATGATTCCTTAAATCTTTTTGCTATTTTCCCATAGAGTGCACAAATCTAAATTTTGACTGTTGATATGTATATTAAGTTTAGTAAGTAAATGCTCAAAGCTCAGTTTATTCAACATCTCTATTGGGTAAAGAAGATTAAGAAATTGATTAAAAAGAACTTCTGTTATTAACTTAACTAACAACAAATAATTCAACAATGAATAATAATGAGAATCAAAGGGCTTCTTTTTTCTTTTGTTTTCAAGAAAAAGACATGCAATTGATGGTAAGGGAAATAATGTGAAACTCCCTTTTATGACTATTAATTCTTTTGATGTTAGAAGTCTTTTGTCCAGTTCTTATAAATTAAACAAGTTAATATTATTTCTGATGATTGTTTTGGTATTATTTTTTTGTTGGAGTTAAAGAAATTAATCAACACGGGGTTTATATATATTCTCCAAATTGTTAACCTTTGCTCTATATCTTTTGCAACCAAATAATACCCGTAATTCTGGAAGTTGGTATGAACTGTAAACAACATTACTCTTTGAGGTAGTATAGCTATTTTTGGAATAATCACAGCAGCTCCTTTATGTAAGTCTATTATTGATCATTCAAAACTGGAACCCAAATTTACTCATTCAAAGAGGCCCCAAAAAGAATTCTTTGGATGAAATACTTGATGGGAAATATGATTGGTCTTATAATCACAGTTACACAGATGCATTTTATGAGGAACACAAAACATTAGCAACATTAACTCATTTTTTAAAGAGGAGAGCTTGATGGAATTATAAATGAGGTAGGTATGATAAGTCTCTTCTAAGAGAGCGTATAAAACATCTAGGGGAGGGCATATTTTTCTTATTTCTTAAGTGTATATATTTTTTGCCTTAATTCTTTTGAATTTTTTCAATTTAATTAATAAATTAATTATATAGGTTCTTTCGTTATTAGCAAAATTCTAATGATTATAGAACTCATATGAGGAGTTGTTTTTTTAATGTTTTGAATAGGGACAATTTTTTTATCGTTTTCAAAGTAGACGATGAGTAAAAGTGATTCTTTTACATTTTATTACTTGGATATGTCATCTCCTTTCTTTCAACATTTTGGAATTCGCAATTGGACTTTGTAACTGTTGTTTGATGATCCACTGGGTATCAGTGTTAGTGTCTGGTAGTAAATCATTAATTATGGTTGTTAATAATTGAATGATGATTGTTTTTCCTTCTACAACTTTGATGATGATTAGGGGTTCAGAAGTGCCTCAACGGCAGTCTCTTCGGGGCCCACATCCACTTAGGACATCTAGCTCAGATTCAGACCCATCTAATCATCGACCAGTTACTGATAGGAGCCCCAAGCTAGGAGATCGCCGGTCCCCAAGAGGTCCCCAGCCAGATGCACTGAATCAAAAGAAACTTGGTTCTCGCATAGCAGATTTAGAGTCTCAACTTGGACAAGCTCAAGAAGAGCTAAAGATTTTGAAGGATCAATTGGCTTCTGCGGAAGCTGCAAAGAAAGAAGCTCAACAAGAATTGGAAAAGAAAACAAAAAGACCTGCTGTTCCAGAGCCTAGGAAAGTCCAAGAGAAGCACTCTCCAACCAAAGCTCACCATTCCCAAGAAGTAAACAGCAAATCTGCTGGCTGTCAGCAGGAAACTGATGTCTTTGAAGTTCCAGTAGAAAAAAGAACTCTTGATCAAGATATTGAACTTGATCACCTGATTGATCATGCGAAAGTTGGAAGCAACTCAATTGATATTTCAACTGCACAGCCAGTAGTTTCCAAGACGGAATTGCCATCTCTAGACTTCACTTTGAAGGATGATGAAATCAATAAGCTAAAGGCCAAGTTAGAAGATAAAGAGAAGGAACTTGAGCTCTTTGGCAAAGAAAATGCAAACTTGAAGAACCAACTGAATGAAGCAACTTCGAATATCTCGACTGCTAAAGCCAAGGAGGAGGAAATATCCTCCAGAATGAGCCAACTGAGTTTAGAGCTGGAAGAAAGTAACGAAAGTGTAGCTAAGTTAAAGGAGAAGTTGGAAGCTGTTGAAGGAGCCAAGGAAGTGTTCGAAGTAGAGATGAAGAAGATGAGGGTGCAGACAGAGCAGTGGAGAAAAGCCGCGGATGCTGCAGCAGCGGTTCTTGCTGGCAGTGCTGAGATGAATGGGAGGATTTCTGAGAGGTGTGTTTCAATGGATAAGCACATTGGTGGCATATTCCAACCGTCAACTGGTGGTTACACTGGTTTTGTAGGATCACCTGGGATGGCTGATGACATGGATGATGGATTTGGAAGCGGAAAGCAGAGGGGCTCCGGTATTAAAAGGTTTGGTGACCTATGGAAAAAGAAGAGCCAGAAATAATAGTGTTGACTACGTTGAAGTCCACTGTTTACTTTTGATGTTAGGCCAGTGGTTTCTTAGCATTTCGCACTTTCTCATCATGTAGCGTTAAGCTGCTTTGTACGGATGGATGAACGTTTTAAGTAGATTGTTACTAAGCTGTGGCCAGGGAATGGGAAACACTTGTCTGATGGGTAAACGAACGCTCCTTCCTGGCCATGCCCACGTACAATTATGTATTGGATCTTACTTTTTCTTATTCTGCTGTTGCAAATGCGGTGCATTGGTCGAAACTAATTGAGAACGGTCAAAAAAATTGGGCGATCAGATATTATATCCTTGTACTAATTCGCTGTAATGTTTATCTGAAGTGGTGGGACATTGAGAAGTGGATTTGGAAGTGTAACAGAGCGTAAGGCCATGCTGTTGAAAAAGGTTGAAGGAAGGCGATGACTAATTTCAGCTGAAAAAGTTACATCATCGAAATGTGAACTACAAAAGCGATGCTGAAGTAAGTGCATTAGAAGAAGACAGATTTTGGTTGAAGGAGCAATGGTGGATCATATAAATCGAGGTATACATATACATGCATATAGTTGTTCAGTTGTATTAAAACAGGAACCATGAATGATACAATGACAGCCATATTTATATCCCAAGGAGATGTCTAATTTAGGTACTTATAATCAATAGGAAATATGATGTGGGATGGGACTTTGCAAAAGGATTAGTAAGTGAAATGAGTTTTGCTTTGCATGATATCGAATGAAGCAACAATCAATTTCAACAGTATAAAAAATTTGAATGGTGTCGCGATCTTCATAATAAAAATCAAAGCGGATAAATAGTCCTATGTCAATGAAGAGCTACTGAAGGTCGTGGCATTATATTTTACTTTTTATTAGCGTGAGAGCCTATGTGCTAGATTAGGCAACAAGTGTCACCAAGAAAGATGTAGTAACATTGATCAGTAAGGTTTACAGCCTTATATATACTGGGAATGACTACGACACAACCTGTTGGATCAAATATAACATGGATGAAGTCTGGACATATAATAGTGAGGCAGATAAGGCTGCAATGGTAGTGAGTAGGAATCATCTAGAGGAATACTATCAATAGCCATGAGATGAGTATTGGGTTCAACAGCATTCTTACTATTGTAAGCCAACACAAGTAATAAGGTTAGAGGCATACTTGACTTATGAAATATGATAGGTAGGACTCATAACGAGATACCTTAACATTCAAGAAATAGATGAGATGCCTCTGGTCCTTCGTCTCAAAATGAGTGTTGAAGGATTCTTTAAGAGAAATAATCTTAGATAGATCATTATTTGTAATAAGTATATCATCAGCATCAAACAAAAGAAAAACCATAAATTTAGTTCTTAATTTACTAAATGGGTTTTATAGATCTCTCATTCTTAAAAAAAATTTCGTCATCGAAATTAAATTACGCGCCTGAGAATCCAAACAAATGAGGATATTAACTTCAATCTTCATCCTCTTCCTAAGTTGCCTCTTTTAGAGAAGGATGATGGCTCCACAAAACTCACCCCATTGGAATCTTCCTTCTCCTTAATTTCCTAATTTGTCTATCCAATAGATCCATTGGCTTTTCTTTATAGGTCATATCATTTGTAACTTTGATCTCATGTCTCGATATAATATGACTAGGATCTGATCGACACCATCTTAACATTAACACATGGAACATATCATGAATTTGGAACTCTGGTAGTGATGCTAATCTGTAAGGATTTGGATGTCTCCCTATATAAAAAAATGTCTCAAATCCTAAGAGCATGCACAATCATTGCTAACTCTAGATCATTAGTGGGATCATTCAACTCATGCGATCTCAATTGACGTGAGACATAAGTTATCACTTTTTATGCTGCATCAATACACACCCAAACTTATCCTCGAAGCATCAATATCTACCTCAAAACCTCTACCACTCAATAGTATCACCAAAATTGGGCTAGAAGTTAATCTCTGCTTAACTTCCTAAAAACTTTCCTAACACCGATTGGTCCACTCAAACTAAACTCCTTGCTTCATTAGTTTGGTTAACGGGCTTGTTATTATCGAAAATCCTTCTACAAATCTTTGATAATATCTAGTAAGTCTTAGAAAAACTCCTTACTTATGATATATTTCTAGGTGGCTCCCACTTTATAATTGCCTTTACCATAGAAGGATCAGGCATCACTCCCTCTTGGGACATCACATGTCTAAGGAAACTACCCACTCCATCCAAAACTCACACTTTGTAACATCCCATCCCCATATAAAGGGTTAGGATCCGAAATTTTAATACATGTAAGCTTAAAGAGAGACTAAGGAATGCATTTTCTTGCTCATGCATAATGTTAGTATATATGCACATAAATATTGAATCTTGGTACAAAAAAATAAGTGTACATGCATTCATTAACAATTTCTGGGTAGGATTGTTTTTAATGTGATGTTATTGAAAGTGAGGAGTAGAAGGAGTAGAAAGAGTGATCTTGGTAGGAGTTGTGATAAAGAAACATTTAGAAATAAGATTGGTAGTGATATGGAAAAATATTCACTGAATATACTTAAGTCTTTTAGCTACAATGTTTTCTATAGTAATCCAAACGAGATGATTCTTGATTTGGATTAAACTAGGGATATATGGATACATTTTGTATGAAGACATTAAATTTCAATTCTATGTCTAAGATTCTCAAATATTATCATGAAGTGAAGAATTGGGTGCAGTGTTTGTGTATGAATGAAAAATTTATCTTCAGATTTTAGGGAAAAATTTGGGATTGATATAGATAGATTTTGGCATAATTTCCTTCTGAAAAGTTGTATATCTCTCTTTTATCTTTCCAACGGTATAAATTTTGAAAATTTTCGATATCGGGGTCAAAAGTTATGATTGTTATAAGTGGATACATTCTGGACGCAAAAAGCAGACGATAGAAATGAGACAATGAAAAAGTAGACGATAGAAATGAGACGATGAAAAAGCATACGATAGAAATGAGACGATAGAAATAAGATGATGAAAAAGCAAACGATAGAAATGAGACGATGAAAAAGCAGACGATAGAAATGAGATGATAGAAATGAGGCGATGAAAAAGCAGACGATAGAAATAAGACGATGATAATGAGACGATATAAATGAGACGATGGAAATGAGACGATAGAACTAAGACGAAAGGAAAGTGAGACGATGCAAAATGTGAGACGATACAGAATTCAAACAATAGAATTGGCCTTCAAGGTCTCCTGAAAGTTGTATATTTGGAAGTCCTCTTTTCAATGGTCCAAAAACGAAGTTAATCCGACATCTGTAGTGAGAGTTATAGCAATTGCTCCAAGACATGTACAGTACGAGTAAAGATATGAACATGTTAGATTCTTTTGGCCATAACTTATTCTCTAAACCTCCAAATGATTTGATTCTTGAACCATTGGATTCTTAAGACATTTACCTACATCTATACCAAGAATCATAGTCATATGAAGCTAATGGAGAAAGATTTAGTGAAAAGAGTGGGACAGGTACAGTAAGTGTGTTCTTCAATAATATGAACTGGTGTTATCTCACTAAACATACTTCAGTATTTTGATGTTTTCTGGATCAGTAGAAGTCCAAATGAGACAATTTTTGTTTTATGGTAAACTAGAAATATAGGGCTACAACTTATATGAAGAAATCAAATTCTGAATCGGACTCTAAGAGTTTCAATTTTTGGATGGAATTTGAGTATAGAGTACTGTCTCTAAATAAAAGCAGTCCGGAGATATTAGAGTATAACTTTCACACTACTGAACCAAATTGAATGCTTTTAGTGTCATTGGAAACGTAATACAATAGAGAAGAGTCTTCTAGAAGAAAGTGTTATGTTAGAATATACAAAGGTGCTTTTAGTAAGACACTTAAGTATAAAAGTCATAAGACACAAATAAAAGGGTAAATGGGACAATTCTCACTCATTAAGGGCATAAATGGAAGAAAAAGTGTTGTCTTACTTATAAATAAAGGAGAAACGTGAATGAGAAGATTCTAGAGAAGCAAAATGAGTCAATTAGAAAAGAGATAAGAGAGAGAGAACATGAAAAAGAAATGAAAGAGAGAAGGAAGGGACAACAAGCTAGGGTTTTAATTTCTTTGGCCTTCAAGAGAGATTTTGAAGTTGTTCAAGAAGAGAATAAGGTAGAGGAA
>JANITW010000004.1:43506171-43518516 GCA_027564335.1 Erythroxylum williamsii | reverse complement strand
GTAAAATATTTATGGTTATTGTATAAATAGGCAATGTGCCTAAATGTGTACATATGTTTAAATTGCTAAGCTATGAAAGGGAATTGGATATTATGAGATCATGTGAGGTTAGAAAAGAGATGATGAGAAATTGAGTTATGATATAGAGTATCCAAGTGTTCTTGAAGTGTGAGTCTAAGTTCAATTAGACACACATGAATTTTGAAATAGGAATGAGCATAAAATGTTTTCTAGAATATACCCGGGATTGTCATTGAACATGCATTGTACATAGTCTACTATTACAATTGTGTATAAATGAATGTTTTTATATGTGCAATTATTGATGAGTGTGCAATGTGTGTTTTGCATAAATGGGTTGTGCAGGTCAAGTGTTTGCATTCAGGCGTTCCCAGAATTTGAAAGCAAATGCTAATCTGGAGCGTACTGTGAGTAGACCTAGATAGTCTCACTTCATTGGTTGCTTTACTTGCATTTTGTATGCATTGATCTCTGTATGATGAATGTGATGGATTTTGTTTGGATTCCGGATAGAAGTTCCGATGATTGTGCTGATTAATCTGAAATAGTGAAATGTTCATTGTATGTGAAAAAGATGAACCAAATGTTTTCTGAATGTGCGTTGCATACAAGATGATAAGTGAATGCCTAACTATATGTTGTATTCTGGACTGCGGTCCGATGATAAGTGAATACTATTGAGTAAGTGCATGCAATGTAAGTGATACATTCCATCTCATGAACAGATAAAATATAAAGGAGTTGTGATTTGAGTCGCCTATATGAAGCGCTTCCATGTAGAGCTATGCTCCGTGATTATGTGATGTGACTGAGCCTACGGGCCAGTATTCTGTTTTGACTGAGCCTACGAGCCAGTTTTCTGTTATGACTGAGCCCTACGGGCCAGTACTCTATATATGTGAGAGGCACTTAGTCACAACAATAAGAACGAATGTGAGTCTCATGCTTATAGCATTATAAGATTGACATCCATTGAATGTGAAACGTAACTTTATGTGAATATGAAATAATGTGTTATGTGACTGGGTGAGCCATCGATGATGGTCACTTGTTAAGTTCGCAAAACTCACTCAAAATTTGCAACTATTTTTCAGGATTAGAAAAATACCCCGTTAGGCCAACGGGAGTATAGCTATAGCATACAAGTGAAAGATAGAGATCGGGATTAGTTCGCGTCTACATTATTGTTTTCTTATTTCTGTATAAAATTGTGTATTATGAACTTTTGTATAAATGATTATGTCAATTGTAAAGTCAAACTGACTTAAGTGCTTTGTATTTGTAAAAGGGCCCAAGTAGCCATTGAAATTATTATTGACTGTATGTGATGATTGGCTTCCGCATAGTGTGTATTTGTGATTTCAAATTTTTTTTACTGACTTTGAATGATTGAGTGCATTAGCACGCCACCCTTATGGGATACGGACTCGGATATCACCATCGATATCGGGTTTGTGTCATTGCGGGAGTGGGGTGCTGCACACTTATTCAACTTTGCATACAATTGTCTCTCCTTTAAAATCTATATCATAATCATAAAAAATGTTGCTTGGGCTCCTCTTTACTCCTCAAACACACCAATATATGATCAATGAATACTATTACAAACTGATCTATATACTCCTAAAAAGTCCTATCTATTAATGCCATGAATGTGCATTAGTCAACCTGAAAGGCTTCACTAGGAACTCATAGTGGCCATATCGAGTACGAAAAGCTATTTTGAGAATACTTGACTTAGCTATCCTCAACTACTAGTATCCTGATCTCAAGTTAATCTTGAAAAATATGACAACTCCCCTAATTTGATCTAAGATCATCTAATCTCGATAATGTGTACTTTTTTTACTGTCACCCGATTTAGTTATTGGTAATCTATTCATAGCCTCATACTACCATCCTTTTTCTTCATAAACAACATTGGAGCTCGTCAAGGTGATGTACTCGGTCTAATAAGGTCCTTTTTCAACAACTCTTCTAACTACCTTTTTAGCTAATGTAAGTCAACAGTAGTCATCTTGTAAAGTGCAATGGAAATTGGTACAACTTTAAGCATAGTCTTAATGGTAAAATTTATCTCTCTTTGAGGCAGTAATATGGTAAATCATCTAAGAGTACCCCCAAAAATTCCCTCACCATAGGAATATCCTCTAACCCAGGATTTACTTCCCTTATATGTATACCGTGGCCTAGATATACCTCACACCCATCCATTATAGCTTGATACTGTGTCAGCCAATCCATCTTAAGAACTACATTAAACTCCCTTAAATCCATCATTAGCAAGTCAGCTAGTAGCTCTACTCCACCACTTCTCACTAGCATTCCCCTCCATACATTATTTACTATCACACAGTCTCCTACTAATTTTTTCCTCAATATGTCCTTAAAAATGTAAACCTACTTTAATATCACCTAATGTGACGCTCCCAAAAATCTTTAAAAAAATTTTAAACTAAAATTAAGCAAATAGTTCCCAAAATTTACCATTAATTATCTAATTCCTCGTTAGTTCCAAAAGAGAGGATTGTTTGTTAGACACGAGAGTATTCTACATAACACAACTACCTAAGATATCATAATCAAACACATATACAGTCAAATATCTTTACACAATTAAACTGCTAGCCTCACCTACTTTGTTTGTAAAACCCCAAACTTTTGTTTTCATGTGTCTATAAAATTTTATTTTTTGTGAATGATGTTTCAGACTAATGTAAATTTTATTTTCACTAATGGGTAAACTGGGGACCCAACCTTGAATGATATGACAATACTTGAGACAAGTATTAAAGTCAAATGACAGTTGAAAAATATTGGAGTTGACTATTATAAAAATGGACAAAAAATAAATTTGATCAGAAGGATTTATGATAGACCAAGATTGACCTTGTTTTAAATTATCGTAAAGTAAATTGGAAGCACTTTCAACCTTGTTTTAAATTATTGTAGAGTAAATTGGAAGCACTTTTGGGCTAAAACATAGAGATATAAACTAACTAAACCAAGCATGAGAGAATCAGCCATAGTTAATGATACTTAAAGTAAATCGATCCAACTTATATATTAATATATTTAGGTGTAACATATTGTTAAGTGGACATGAAATTTCTATCAAAATTGGGCAAATTTTTAAGCCATTTAATCATTTTGGACAAGAAATAATACATGTAAATGTGAATGAACCTTAAGTGGTAGTTGTCAAGTACATGAAGAAGTCCTTATTATTTTGGAACATGAATGCATGAAAACCTTATGTTGTCATGTTTATGAAGGAGTAGATGTAATGGACATAACATTCATTACATGAGAGATCAATTCATAGTATGAACATGTGACATTTTGGTGAGAAAAAATTAGTACAAATTTTTATATTTAGGGTATAAGAATTGTTGTGGATGATGCAACAAGTTAGTGGCTTAATTAAACAAATATGCTGAGAATTAAAATAGTGGACAACTATTGGAAGAAAACTTTGCAATATGTGGATAGCCCTCTTCAACATGTAGCATGTACAAAGATGATGGAGGAGCTACTCCACCTTCATTTGACCAAAGTTTTGGCTCTCATTTAGACTAGAATTGTTGAAGAATAATTGCAACTACTCCCTTCACACATAGGTTGTAACATCCCATTACCCACATGTAGGCTAGAATAGTAAATATGATAGATTATAGAGAGATTAGAAAATGTATTTTCATACTCATGCATTATATGATATGCACATACACGTGAATGCTGACTTTTCGCATATGGAATAATTGTACATGCATTCGTTGACGAATTCTGGTTATAATTGATTTATTAGGTATGCAATGTGATTATATTAAGAATGGTGGTTTTTATATGTTGAAAACTAATTTGGAGAGTGTATCAAGGGATTTAGAATTTTTGGTGAATTTTAGAAAAAAATTCTGAAAATTTAGGTAATTTTGGACTAGAAAAATTGCCAAGTGGCAAAACAATTGTTAAATGGTAGTAAAAATTACTGTCCAATGGTAATGGAATATTTTGATAAACGACCTTAGGATTTATTGACAAGTGTCATTGAAAATTGGGAGACAATTGGAGTAAAAATTGGAATTGATTGGACTAGTTAAATGAAAGAACCTAGTATAATGCTTTAGAAATTGGACATATGGCAAGTAACAAGTGTCACTTGCCAAACCATGTCTTAAGTTATTTTTTTTTATTGAAAGATCCCCCTTTGTTTTGTTCTCTCTCGATGCTTCTCATTTAAAAGGCTATTGGTGTTTTGTTCGGTTTCTTCTTCTTCTTCATAGCTTCTCTTCTTCCTTTTCTTTATGAGTTTTAATCCTTCAAACCTCTATTTATGTTGAACCTAGCCCTCTTATCTTCCATTTGCTACTCTTTCACCTTTCTCTCTCTTTCATTCTCACCGAAAACCTAAACCTTCCAACCCTCAAGATGGTGATGATCGTGGGTTGTATGTGAAGTTAGGGATTTTTGATATTCTTGAAAAGTGTGAGGAATTGGAAGCTAAATCAAGTAAGTAGCTTGTTAAATATCATTTTTTTGGTTAAATGAAGCATTTATGATGATAGTTAGAGGTTAATGACATGAAATGGTGTTTTGAGCATGTATGTGTCATGGATAATGAAGAGTATGTAAATTTCTTGCTTTTATATATGCTTGATGAGTAATGATTTATATAGATGTTTTAAAGGTTGAATGATCATAACAAGGAGTTTTGTATATGCTAGAATGTTGGGGAAGAAATGAACATATATGTATATATAATGTTTTGTTTCATATAAATGCTAAATAATGGGTTAGGAGTTGTTTTATGGATGACTGATGTTGTATATGATGAGTAAGAAACTATGCGTTATGCTTTTAAGATAGATTGGTTGTGAAAAGGATGTTTTAATGAGAATTGGAAGTTGATGAGTATAGAGTTTATGACTTGTTTGTGTTAATGGATGAGTGTAGAAATGAGACAAAAGGAGTGATTCAAGTATGTTTTGTAATTAGTGTTCTTGATCAATCATGGACTATAATTGGTGTATGGATGATATTGAGTTGAAATGGAGTTGAGAATGAGGAGTAGATGGAGTAGAAAGGTGATTTTTGTATGAGCTGTGTTAGGGTAAGATCTGGAAACAAAATTGGTAGTTGATCTGAAAAATGTATTAGCAACATGATCTCTGAGTATGCTTCTGTGTTTTAGCCATATATTTTTCTCTATTTATCCAAATGAGATGATTCTTAATTTGGATTAAACTAGAGACATATGAATATATTTTTTATGAGGCATCAAATTAAAATTTTATTTTTAAGAGTCTCAAATTTTGACATGAAACTGGGAACTGGGTGTAGTACACTATTGGATGAAAGTATATGTTGTTTTTTGTTTTGAATGTATGAGAATGTATTATATTTTGAGTGTTTATGATTAAGTAGGGAATATGAATTATTTATGGATGATGTTGAGTTGAAATTAGGTATACTTAAAGAACTTATCAACTTGAAATAATGAATTTTGAATATGAAGTGCTTTATACTTAGGAATAAGATATATTATGGAAAAAAGGATAGGAATTATGAATGATGAGATGTAGTTGAATGTGATTAATCAAATGAGTTGAGATTTGAGAGTTTAGTGAAATGAACTTGGTAGTTGAATTGTTAAGAAGTGATATTGTATTAGAAGAGGTGAATTCAGGAAGATTATGAGTGAAAGTGACGTTAGAATAGATATAGGAACCATTGGAGATGCTTTGGAGGGAGTTTTGTTTCACCTATATCTGTTAGACAGACTTTAGGTCCGCTAAACGGACCTTCTCGGGTCTGGAAAGACTCTTAGCCTCATCCATATCTATTAAACGGAACTTCACGAGTTTGGAAAACACTATAGATCCCATCTATGTCCATTAAGGGGCAGTGTATGTCTGTTTAACAGACATACACGGGACACTTGCAGAAATTGGCAATTTTAACCCTCTAGTGGCAAAATCTCTCTTTTAGGTCCTCACAAAAGTTGTAGATCTCGAAGTTCTCTTCGAAAAAATCCTAGAATGACATCAATCTTATGCCTTTTGTCCTAAGATATGTTTGTTTGTAAATGATTGACCTATCAATGTTTGTCCAATGAGATATTTAGGCTTGTTAATGATATTAAATGAGCCTAATTGAAGTAGGATTGAGCTATTAATGTAAGAAGAGTGTATTAGGTGTTAAGGAATGATTCAAAGATCTTGATAATTGGTTTTGAGACATATATTAAGGATATATACCCAAGAATGTCATTAAACATACATCATACATATTTCATATATATAAATGTGCATTAATGAATACTTACAATTGTGCAAAATTGTGATATGTGTATGTATTGCATGATATAGAGGAACATATAGAGTGCCATCATCCAGACGTTGTTGGGACTTCGAGGTAATAACTTCTGGAGCAAACTGTGAGTGACCTAGACGGTCTCCCCCAATTACTTTTTTGCTTTATATTATGTTTGAATTATTGAATGAATGTAATTGACTGTGTTGATTCTAGACAATGTAGTCCGATGATTCTGGTGAATGAATGAGTTATTGAAGCAATCCTTGTATGTGAATGTGATGAAATAATTGTGATCTTAATGTGAATCAGTCATGTGATTGATTGAGAATATGTTATGTGAAACATTCAATACATGAATGCATGTAAGATAAAGGAAATTATGACCAGAGTCGTCAGGATAAAGAGCTTAAAGCTCAGATTGTGATTAGAGCCTCAAACTCAGTTGTAAATGTACCTGGTATCTTGTAAGGGATATGAGATATAATTTGACATAGCTTGGTATCCACTAATGGATATGAGCTAGTAAAAAGGCACTCAGTCACAACTATAATAATAAATGAAAGTGAGTCTCACATGAATTCAGTTAATAAGAGAATAAAGATAGATGATGCCATGTCAAGTGAATTTTATAATTGAACATAGCACGTCATTACTATAGGTTATGTACTGGAATGTCCTCAGGGCGTCCTGGTATGTACCTTAGGGTAAGGGGGCACTACATAGGTCTTCCAAGTTATTGCCTTTAGGAAATAAATTCAGCATGGTGTCTAAGCTAGAAATCGTGGACATCTTCATCAACGCCAATTGTGTGTAGGAAAAGAATGGACAACACAATAACATCTGATTTAAGATATGTTAAACCACTCTTGTCCTTCATATTTAGCTGGTCACGTGAATGTTTAAGCTAGAAACATGAATTTCCTTATGAATTGCATGAATTTTTGAGCATGATTTGAAGAAAGTGGTAAGTTTTCCTAACTATGTTTAGTGAAATTTTGTATTAGGATTCTCGATTTCCTTGTATAGTCTTAGTTTTTTGGCCATAACTTAGTCTATAGAACTCCAAATTGGGTGATTCCAACTATAAATGAAACTAATAGATAGTACTAAAATATCTAAAAGAGACCTAGACCTAATTCTAGATGAATGATATTGAAAATTGAGATTGATTATGGTAAACTGATACTGTCCCTGTGTTGAAGCAACTTGTGATTTTTGGTACATGTTTCATAATTTAGAAGTTTAAATGACGTGATTTTTTATGATATGAAAAGTATATACATAGGGGAATATATGTCTAGAAGACTTCAAAACCTAATTTGAACGTTTGATATGTGAAAATTAAGGAATAAATGGAAGGATGGTTAAACGAAGAGAAAAAAGCATGGTAAATGGAGAGGAAAACAACATGTGTATCCATATATAATGTATGTTATTCAATGGTATTAATTGGCAGCATGTAGATGATAAATATGTGGCTTAATGGTTGTTCAATGGCAACATGTATTTTGTACATAGTTCAATGGTTCAATGTAAGGAAAATCGTAGGGACGTACTATGTACGTTGTTTAAATGGATAAAAGATAGCATGTATAAATCGTGTAAGTTGTTCAATGGTTAAATAAAAATAAAACAGAATTTTAATCTTACAAAATGCTAAGATTTTGGCTAAACCCTTAGTCATAAAATTTGTAAAGCAAGGTGGTAAGTTGTAGATGTACTTGGTAGGTTTTAGGAACCCTTCAGGGGTCTTCCTCATAGCTGAATAAGACAATAAAGTTTTCTCATCATTGTAAACTCAGAACTAATAAAGGAAAAGCTTCGAACATGTGAGGGTAGTTAACGACAAATGAAAAAGAGTGAGTGTATCTTTAAATTGATTTTCTAAACATGGTTTTTACCTTACTATGACAAGTATGTTTATGAATAATTCCACTAGTGCTACTACTTGAATTTAAAAGTTGATCTTCATGACATTTACATATGTTTTGAATTAGTATTGAATTGAGTTTTGAATGCACTTTGAAACTAATAAGATGTACACATGCTTTCAATTGACAATGAATTAAAATTTGTATATACTTTGAATTGGTATTGAAATGAGGCATACTTATTTATTAATTATGATTTAGCCTATGGTACATCGTTAGGTCTTTATATATACGATTATATTGATCATAGTACATCCTAACATGCATGGCGGTGTTTCGGGGCTATCTGTCACTAACATGGGTGGTGTTCTATCAGTATGTCTTATGAGTAGCCTTCTCCACGTGTGGAGTATAGATTATGCTAGCACTATTATGGGTAAGCGATGCAGAACCAACTCTATAACCACTGATTTATATATAGTGCTAGCATCGTTATGGGTAAGCGATTCAGAACTAGCTTCATAACAATCGGTATATAGAGGTTAATATTTGTATAAATGTTTTTATTTGAAATCAATAATACTCACTAAGCTCGTTTAGCTTACCCTTTACTTTCTATTTTTAAATAAAACCTCCCAGATGCACACTCTACGGCTTCAGTAGTAGGGACTCCATCTTGCAAGTAGTCAACTTCATCAAGTATTGTTGTACAGGCATTTTTATTTTACCTTATACATATTTTTTAAAACTACTGCACATCTTTGAATATGTTTTGGAAAGTACATTTGTATAAAGAATGGATGTGTATAAAGGTTTTTAAATGGAATGCATGACTTTGTTTTAGCTTTTCAAAGTTTATTGATGTAACTATTTAAAACTAAATTTGAGTGGATTTGAAGTCCATAATTTAGAGTTGAGAAATTGATGTAATAATATAAGTGTTCTGATTTTTATAAGGACTTTGAAATTTTTGGGACGTCAAAATACAGTCATTGTGTTGTCAAGATTTTTAATAAACTGAAAAATATACTCCACTTTTTACATTTCTTATTGTGAATTAAAGTTTTTCCTTAATAACAACAATAGGCTTAGCTTCACGGGAACTTTCCAGCTGGCTCAGATATCGACTGGAGAGCCACCATGGAGTGCTAGGTAGTCACCTAGTCATTACAGGATAGGGGCCTGTCAATGTTGTTATCAGAGCTTGACTTTTAAAAATGAGTTTCCTCCTTTATGGTTTAAGGTTTTCTCATTGTTTTATAAGTGAGGTGACTAATAAAATGTTGTAATTTACATGCATATGATTTCATAAACTGAAAGCTTTACACATTTGTATCTTTTTCAAATACATAGCACGATGCATAAACGAGTTCATGGATGTCCCAAGGCATCCATTCCAACGACTCCTACATATGAGTCATCTCCAGCACTGGAGGGTGACCACATTCTAGAGTCAGCAAGTGCCTCCATGAACCGACCACAGTCCCAATCATTAGAGCCAATGGAACCAACTGGAGTGAGTTTTAATATAGAATAGATGGCTCAGATTCTTGTCGTAGTGATATGGCAATCACGTGAAAGTATGGAAGCGTTTAGATGCTCCATTGAATACGTTTGTAAATTAGATGCCAAGACTTTTAACAGGAGTGGAGATCCCGAGGGTGCACTCATACTTTAAGATCGGGTCATAAAAATAGTCAAAGTTGTCAGAAGCACAAATGAGCAGAGAGTTATGTTCTCTACTTTCCTCCTCAAGGACAAAGCTAAAGATTGGTGGGAAGCCATTGAGAGACAACATCCGGATGGGGCATTTTGGGCAAAATTTTAGAGAGAGTTCATAGAAAAAGTCTACCTATAGACTTATAGGGATGCAAGGGTAGAGGAATTCTTCTATCTAGAGCAAGGTTCGACATCAGTGATGGATTATGAGAAGAGATTTTTAGAACTTGTCAAAAGTGTCCTGTTTATTGCTGATAGTGAAAAGCAGAAATGCAAGAAGTTTGTTACAGGTTTGAGTCCTAGAATATGGATTCACCTAGCATCGACTTCATAGACACACTATAGGGAATTAGTTGAAGCTACAATAAAAGTGGAGAGAAAGGCAACAATAATCACTCAAAGTTCAAGATCAGAATAGAAGCATAATACACTAGTTAGTTCATCTTAGGGTTCGGTCAAGAAAAATAAGTGAAGATGGAGTGGTCACAGGAGGTTTAATAGAGGCAAATCATTTGGCAAGGGATCTTTTGGGTTACCCACTAGGCCTAAAGACTCCTGTGATAGTAGGACCCCAGTGCCTGAGTGTGTTACTTGTGGAAAAAGACATTTAGCTGAGTGTCGAATGAATATGACAGGTTGCTTCCATTATGGTCAGGAGGGTCATTTCATTAGAGATTGTCTGCAGTTAGTCACCATAGAGAAGTTGGTGGTTAGATCTTCAGCACCTTTATAAGCTAGAGGGGTGTTATAGATAGGGTGATCGAGGTTCTCATACTAAAAGGTCAAGTTTTTCCTAGATCTGCTAGAGGTTCTGCAGGTAAAGGAGCAACCCCTACATGACAGGTAGGTAGACCTCATACATAAACCCGAGTTTTTGCAATCACTCAGCAGGAGGCTGATGCCACACCAGAAGTAGTCACCAGTATAATTACTGTTTTTGATTATGATGCATATGCATTAATAGATCTTGGTGCTACATATTTTTTCAAGTTTATGGATTTTTCTACAAAATAAGTGTTAAGCCCTAGTTATTAGACGTTGGGTTAGTAGTTTCCATTCTAGCTGGGAACTTACTCTTCACTAAAAGAGTGTTTATAGATAGTAAAATATTGATTGGAGTTAAGGAATTCCTAGGAAACCTTATCATATTGGATATAGGAGATTTTGGTGTTATTCTCGAAATGGATTGGTTATCCACACATTGTATGGTGGTGGATTGTTTTTAAATGGAGGTTAGGCTGAGTCGATTAGGGAAATTAGAGGTGATATTTTATGAGTTATAGAAAGTTCTTTCCACTAATATCGTGAATGCCATGATAGCTAGTAAAATGCTCCATAAAGGATGCCAGGGATATTTGGCTTATATGATTGAACAGAATAATAATGAGATTCAACTTGGAGATATTCTAGTGGTCAAGGAGTTTCCCAACGTATTTTTGAAGGATCTTCCAAGATTACCCCCAGATTGGGTAATAGAGTTTGAGATAGATATACCACAAAAAACCCAACCGATTTCAATTATTCCATACATAATGGCTCTAGCGGAGTTAAAGGAATTGAAGGTACAAATGGACGAATTGTTAGATAAGGGTTTTGTGAGACCCAGCACTTCTCCATGGGGGGCTCCAGTTTTATTCATGAAAAAAAGGATGGGAGTTTAAGGTTGTGTATCGACTACAGACAACTAAATAGAGTGACAGTTCGCAAGCAATATCTACTCCCAAGGATTAATGAATTGTTCGATCAGCTACAGGAGTTTAAGGTTGTGTATCGACTACAAATAACTAAATAGAGTGACAGTTTGCAAGCAATATCTACTCCCAAGGATTAATGAATTGTTCGATCAGCTACAAGGATCCAAGGTGTATTTAAAGGTTAATCTAAGATCAGGTTATCATCAGTTGAAATTCTGTAGAGAAGATGTTCCAAAAATTGTCTTTAGGACATATTACGAGCATTATGAATTTTTAGTTATGTTTTTTGGATTAACAAATGCACTGGATGCTTTTACAGATTTGATGAATAGGGTTTTTCGAGAGTACCTAGATAAGTTTGTGATTGTGTTTATTAATGACATATTCGTGCACTTAAGAATTCAAGAGGATCATGCAAAACACCTTCGGATTGTACTACAAACCCTACGAGAGCCCCAATTATACGCTAAATTCAGTATGTGCCAATTTTGGCTTGATAAGGTTACTTTCTTAGGTCATGTCATTTCAGCTGGGGGACTTAGTGTGGATCCCCAAAGGAATGAAGTTGTTATTGTTAGTAGTGTTCCCTAGGCCAATGAATAGTTGTGATTCATGTATTAACATTATGACTTGTTAATAATATATTAAGAGGTATTCCTTTCATATATGCATGTATTTCGTTTATGTAATGTGATTTACATTCCATGAATGGTTTTAGACTTATG
>JANITW010000004.1:43189842-43203749 GCA_027564335.1 Erythroxylum williamsii | reverse complement strand
GGCCATGGCCCCCCCTTTCAAACATTTTTTTTAAAATTACTTATATAATTAAAATTTTTAAAATTACAAATATAAGTGGCCCCCCTTAAAAAAAATTCCTATTAGATGTTAGCCTCCGGCCCCCCCTTAGAGTTAAGTCTGGCTCCGTTACTGCATTCCACCACCAAACCTACAACAATTCACATAGAAAGAATTTTGATCATTCATCAACATCATACGTCCAAAACTCGGATACAGCATCACCTTTACTGCTTTAAGGAAATCAACCCCCAATATCATCTTGAAATCTTTTAATGGTATGATGATGAAGTTCATCTTGGCACGCTAACTTCCAGTGCTGACTGCTTGTGTCTTCCTTGCAGGGGTTTTAATTCTCATCGAGGCCTTGGACACTCTTATGCTCAATTTTTGAACTATCTTTTCCGCTAGCAAACTATGGGTCGCAGTCGTATCCACCATTGCGGTCACGTCTTTCTCCCTAACCTATACACCCACATACATTAGTCTATCAAAGGAAACCAACTCACTACTAACCACATTCAGCAAGGCAATCGAATTTAGTGCGGCATCATCTAAAGATTCACCATCTTCTTTGGCAATTAAGGCGTTCAACTCTCCTTTCTTGGGTACTCTCTGGCAAAGTATGGACCACCGTACAAGTAACAAAAAACCTTGCCCTTCTTCGAGGACAAGTCCCCGTTCTTAAAGCTAGCATTCTGCTTGCCTTTGCCCTTGAAATCCCCCTAGTCTTCTCCTATTGGGCGTAGCCTTTGCCCTTGAAGAATTTGAGGAGCTCGCTTTAGATTCTTTCACCGTTTGAAAATCCACCAAGGTGTCAGCTGCTGCAATTGCACTAATCATGTCCTTCACATTTTGCCTCCGTAACTTCATTTGAGCTTACGGTTGTAACCCAAATAGGAAATTGAAGAGCTTGTCCTCGTCTAATATATTTTCAATATCCAGCATTAGAGAACCAAAAGAGCTTACATAGTCTCTTATCAATCCATCCTGCTTGAGCTTCTTCAAGGCATCCCTCATGAGCCAAGAAGTATTTATTGGAAGGAACTAATCCTTGAGCTCCTTCTTCATTTGTACCCACGTTTCTATGGGAGTTCTACCCACGCTGATCTCCACAGAGGTCCTCTTGCTCTACCAAAGCTTGGCATCCCCATCTAAGTACATGGTCGTTACATTGTGTTGGCCCCCGAATGTTTTTTTTAGTTAAGCATGATTTAGATAATTATGAGGTTTGGATAGGTGAATTTTTGGGAGTTAAATTTTATTTTATTTTTATGTCTATTTTAGTAGAATTTATTTCATGGGTTAGTTGAATTAAAGGTAGTAGAAATGCATAAAGGGGTATTTGGGTAGTTTACCTAAGGTTAAAATCACTAAGGCATTAAAGGAAGGGCAAGGTAGACTTTTCTCATTCATTAAGAGTAAAATGGGAAAGAAAATGTGTTGTTTTGTGCTTAAGAAGAAGAAAAACATGGAATAGGTGAAAGAAGAAGTGATATACGAAAACAAAAAAGAGAAAAAGAGAGGTTTCGGTGAAGTTGAGAAAAGAATATAGTTTTGAGCTAGGTTTCATCTTTTCTTAGTCTTAAAGAGAGAGTTTGAGGTTGCTCGGGAAGGGAAGAGCTTTCTTTAGAGCCAATAATCTCATAAATTGGTGAAGATTCAAGATAAGTTTGATTTTTATACTTGGATATATGGAAGAGGTTTTGGTTCATGAAGTTTAGGAAATATATGGGTTTAAGCAATCTAAAGTCAATTTTAGTGAATGTGCTTTATGGGTTCTTAATTTGAATTCCTATTGAATGAAAATTTTGTCATTTATGAAGGAAATCAAGGAGGGGATCAAGAGAGGCAAGAGGAGCAAGAGGAAAGACATCCTTAAGCAAATTTCATAGGCAAGGATTTCAAGATGGTTTATGGTTTTATAATTAAGTAATAGGCCATTAATGTTTTCTTTTGAATGATGGAAATAAATGATTTCAACTATTTCATGAACATACTTTATGACTCTTTGAATGCTTTCAGAATGTTTTAAGTGTTTGGTATGAGTATATTGCGTTGATGAATTATGAAAAGATTGTGCAAATGATTTTCAGAAGATACTATGTTTGAAAAATCAAGTTTCAAAAATGTGTCATTCTAGGCAACAAGTTTATGGACCTTCCAAACCATTTAGATGTGTTTATGTACTCAGGATATGTTGACAAGATTGATGCATACCTGATTTGTATTATTGAGAATTTGGTTGAGAATTTGAGAAATATGTTCTTTGTGATTCAATCTGAATTTGGTTACAATGGAAATAAGTGTTTCAATGGATTTGTTTGTTACTGGTTTTAAAATTGTTACCCGCGAGCTTTTAAGCTCACCACCATTCCTTCCCGTCTCCAGGTGACGAGCAAGAGATTGAGTGAAAGAGAATTGAGGCATCACTCCAAAATTTTTATCTTTTTGTTTTTTAAGCTAGATTTGTAACTGCAAGGTTGTAGTTGCATTTTGAGCAAATTATTGTTCATGTATCTTTTTGTATTTTGGCATTTTAGATATTGATGCATTGTGGCTAAAAATGCCCATTAAAGCTTTGTTAAAACTCTTATCTTTTGATGTTAATGAGATATGATTGTGTTTTGCCCATGACAATTCCAAAATTGTTCATTTCACTTTCAAGTTTTCCATGAGGGTGAGAATTTGTGTTCTAGCTTTAGGGGTAATACTATATTGATCTAGGCTAAATTGGACAAAGTTTTCTTCTTAGAAGTTTTAGATTATTTTCTAGTTTTCCAATGATATATAGAAGGAAAATTTTGGACATTGGAGTTAAGAGATATGATCATTAGAAGTTTGTGATGCTACTTAGGATGGACATTCAGGACATCTACATTATCTTGAAATTTTAACCCTTATAGAGGAAACAATTGTTTTCCAGTTCTTCATAGAATTTGTAGGTCTATAAGTCCTCTTTGGAACGGTCTTCGAATGACCTCAATCCAATATTTTTAGTGAAAGTTATGCACTTTTTACCAATACAGGTCGAAAGAAGAAAAGTGAGAAGAGAGAAGTCGTAATCATGCAAATGCATGATTGCGACTCTATGGGCATTGTACGAACTTGCTCAATTGCGATTTCGTGGCCGTTCGCGCACAGATCATAATCACACAAATGCACAATCACGATCCGGAGGCTTCCCTCTTGAAATATCCGACCTCTAAATGACCTGAATTTTGAACCAATGGATTCTTAACACATTTCTCTACGTCTTAATAAAAAATTATAGATTTTGGTGTTCATTTGGAAAAGATTGATTGAATCAAAGTAAGGGTATCGATTGGAAGAGTATGAATTGGATATTTCACTGAACATACTTAAGTATTTTGATGATATCTTGATCTGTAGAGCTTGAAATGAGATAATTCTTATTTCTAAATAAATTAGAGACATAGAGATAGAAATTCTCCGAAGAACTTGAATTTTAATTTAGTCTCTAAGATTTTCAATTTCTGGATGGAAATTGAGTATAGTGTATTGTTTCAATTTAATAAAAATCCAAAAATTCTTGGGTTATAACTTTCAGATTTTGAACTAATTTGAATGATTTTGGTGTCATTAGAAACTTAAGACAATGGGGAACAAATGTTATAAAGAAGTTAGATTGAAATTTTGGTTTATGGTTTCCCAAAATCTGTTCGAAAATGGGAGAAATGACTTTGTTTTTTATGATTGACTGGTATGGGCACTCCACCTTGTAAGTTGTATGTCCAGATGTCACTTAGGATGTCAGTTGAGCGCCTCACGAGAGCGAGGTGCCTAACACTGTTATTAGACTTTTGACTTAATGCATCAGCTATAATTTTAATCTTTTAACAATTCTATCCATCTCCTCTATCTTATATTCAACCCTTTCTGGCTCAACAAATACTTCAAACTCATGTGATCAATGAACACCCGAAAAGTATCTCCATACAGATAGTGTCTCCAAATCTTCAAGACAAATACTACTACAGTAAGTTGTAAATCATATACTGGATAATTAAACTTATGAGACCTCAATTGTCTCAATGCATATGTTATTACTTTGCCATGCTGCATCTCTACACATCCTAACCCTGTTGTGAAGCATCACTGTACACAACATAACCTCTAGATCCAGATGGAATAGCTAACACCAGTGTTGTAGTTAACCGATGCTTAAGCTCCTTAAAACTCTTTTGACAATCATCATTCTATCTGAAAGGCACATTCTTTCTTAGAAATTTTGTCAAAGGGGCTGAGATCAGTAAAAACACCTCAATAAACCTTCTGTAATAACCTACTAATCCAAGGAAACTCCGGATCTCAAACACATTCCTTGAAGCCTCCAACTTCATCACTGCTTCTACTTTCTTTGGGTCTATCTGAATGCCCTATCCAAATACTATGTGGCCTAGGAATACTACTCGATCAAGCCAAAATTCACACTTACTGAACTTGGCATATAACTATTTCTCCCTCATTATCTGAAGAACCAATCTCAGATATACATTACGATCTTCTCTACACTTGGAGTGCACCAAAATGTCATCAATAAATACAATCACAAAGCAATCTAAATAAGGCTAAAATACCTTATTCATCAAAGCCATAAAACCTACTGGGGCATTAGTCAATCCAAATGGCATTACCAAAAACTTGAAGTGACCATATCTTATTCTAAGTGCACTCTTTGATACATCAACCTTGGCTATTTTCAACTAATAACATCCCGATCTCAAGTCTCTAACTTTAAGTATACTTGAGCTCCTTGTAACTGATTAAAAAAATCATCAATCCTCGACAATAGGTATTTATTCTTTACAAACAATTCCAAAGCTCCCCAAGATGACCTGCTAGGCCTGATGAAACCCTTATCTAATAACTCTTATAATTGAGTTTTCAATCCCTTCCATCCCATATGGAGTAATTGATATAGGAACAGCACCTAGAACAAGTTCTATGGTAAACTTCATCTCCCTTTTTGGGGGTAAACATGGTAGTTCTACAGGAAACACATCCAGGAAAACCCTAATAATAAGAATATCTTGAATGGTTTGTTTATTTCGAGTATTAACTATATGGGCAAGATAAACCTCACATCCAACTCGAATTAGTTTTAGCACACTCATAAATGAAATTAGTTAGGCTAGTACAACCTGACTAACTCCTTGAAACACCACTATCGGCTGATTAGGGGATCAAGAACTACTTCCTTAGTATAACAATTCATCATAGCCCAATGAGCAGTAAGCCAATCCATACCTAGAATAATATTTATTTCCTTTAACTACAATACAATCAAATCATCTTCTAAATCTATCTGATCAATACAAATTATACGCTTTTTACATATCTCACTAATCACTGTTGTGCTACCTATTTGGGTACTCACCTCTAACCCATATTTCAATATCTCTTTCTCACAATACAATCTAGATGTCAGATGCGGTGGATGAATGAATGTGTAGATCTTGGATCTACCAATGCATATGCTTCAAAACGAAAAACATTCAACACACCTGCTACCACATCTGAGGAGTTTTGTGCTTCTTGTCAGGTGGTGGAATAGACCCTGGCCTGAGATTGCAGCTGGTTACTCCATACCTTAATCCTATCAATGGGCATTGCTGACTAAGTTCTGCCTCTACCTCTGCCTCTCTGTGTAGATTTGATAGCTCTACTCTATTAAATCATTTTCTCAATCATTGTTCCTCTTGTAGCTCCAGCTGTGATCCTAAAGTCTCATACCAATCTTTAATCAAATGTTCTATAGAGCCACAATGGAAACAAACTCCTGTTAACCTCCAACATTCACCACCATGCTTCTTACCATAATGATCACAATCAGTTAGTTGTTGAGACTACCTGGAGGGCATTTGTCCTCTATCTCTCCCAGTCTGAACAAATCGACCTTTTGATCTAGAGCCAGATTATCTCGATCTAGCCTGGAATCGAGACAATCTATCCTGACGCTTTCTGAAGCTTCTGCCATAATCAACCTGAGATTCATCCTGCCTCTTTCCTCTAACCTCCTATTATACTCTCCCTTACCATCCTTCAACAACTTTTCAATTCTGATTGAAGCTACTCATAGTTTCGTAAAACTACCCAAATTCGAAATGGCTAGCCTTGTTCTAATTTGCATATTCAAACCGTTTTCAAACTGTCTACATTTGTCTTCCTCATTTGGGATCAATGTAGTTGAATACCTCATTAACTCATTGAATCCTATCTCTTACTCTGCCACTGTGAGCTTGCCTTACTTCAGATCTAAAAATTATTTCATCTTCCTATCCATAAAAATCTTAGGCATATAATTCTCTCAAAACACCCTTAGAAAGTCTTCCCAAGTCAAACTACAATGTTTGGTAGTCCTACCTAGGACAGTCTTCCACCACTGGCATGCTGGACCTTACAGTAGTGAGACTGCATAATCAAATCTTTCATCTGCCTCACAGCCTATCTGATTGAAGACTCTTTTAGTTCTCTTTAACCACCCTTTTTCCTCAGCAGGGTTTATACTTCCGTAGAAGACCACAGTCCTTGTTTTCTCAGTTTATCATATCTTCTCTCTTGCCTTTCCAAAATTATTGTAGGCATTTAAGCAAACTCAAGTACAGGAGACTCTATATTGGCTCCTACATACTCCATGTCAGCTGACTCTCCAACTTGATCTCCAAAAATGCAACATCCCACTACCATAAAGTATATACCCCAACGTCCAAAAGACATTCAAGTACATATCCTATGATAATGGTTTGTTAGATTGAACACATATCCAACTTACACATAGCATCATCTAATAAAATTAAAAGTCACCAAATTTAAAAACATTCCTTGCATTCATTAACAAAAGCTTATAATCCTTATAAAAGTTCTATATGAAAAGAAACTATAAAAATACAAGTGACAACTCTTCCGGTGTCAATTGATAGACCTTTGAGCCATAACTTAATCCAACATGTTTCTTTAGTACAATCTTGGAAACTAGTTCTCCTGTCTCGTACCTAAAAAGCTACGTTGCAATTTTTATGAGTTTTGTGAATTTAACGAGTGAACCATCATTGATGATTTCACCCAAGTCAAATACACAACATCACACATCACATTTCACATATATTCTTTCAGAACATGAATAATCAAATACTTACATTATCATGGCACATCATAATATCATCACAAATTCAAAACAAATACATACAAATATAGAAGCATATAAGACTCCTGATTTGTTATTATTATTGTGATCGAGTGCCTTTCAAATACAGATACAGATACAAATACTAGCCCATTGGGCTCAGTCGGAAATAAAAATCATGAAGCAAAGCTCTACATATAGAATATTGAGCTTAAAGCTCTTTCAGACTGGCTACTCTGATCATAATTCCTTTATCTAAACATGCATTTTATGAAATGCATTAAATAAAAAAATATTTCATGTAGAGCAGTCATTTATAATGCACTATCAGCATCTCATAATCATTAGACCCAAGTCTAGCATTCAACTTTCTTTGAGTATGCAAATATCATTTAGAATTTAAAAGCAACCAGAAAACTTCTAGTTCTTAACAAACCCCTCAGATCATTCAAGTTCGGAATTCATCAACAGTTCACAAATAGTTTAATAATTGGAAGTTAAAAAAATTCAATCAATCCTAGGAAAAATCATCTAGGATGAATCACAATATGCTCCAATGTGTTATTGTCTAGCTGGCCCAGCAATGTTTGACTAGCGTCTAATGTGCTCCTCTATATCATACAAAACTCATTTACATATATCACAAATTGGCACAATTATAAGTGTTTATTAATGCACATGTATGTATATGAACTATGCACAATACATGTTCATGACAATCCTAGGTATCACTCTATCATTCTCATCATATAAAAATTCATTTCTCCAAAATTAGATAAGTATCAATTATACTTATGGTTTATGCCTCAATAAAACCATTAGAATCACCATTCCTAACTCATTTGGTCAAATTCAAAATTTTCCAAAAACTAACTTTCGGGTATACTATTCTTGATCATTTAGGCAATGTAAATGAAGTATCAAATAATTTGACAATACTCTCTTCTAGAAAATTGTTCTCCTATCTGTTAAGCTTCTAATGACACAAATATCATTCAGTTTGGTTCAGTAATTTGAAAGTTATACCCCAAACATTTTCAGTCTATTCTTATACTAAAATAGTATCCTATACTCAACTTTAATTCAAAATCTGGAATTTTAGGGACAAAATTAAAATTATATTTCTTCAGAAAATTTGCATTTTATGTCTCTAGTTTACTCCAAATCAAAAATCATTCCATTAGGATGACTATAAAGGAAGTTATAAGCAAAAGAAGGATGTCTGGGGTGCAAAAACCTGTCGGGTGCATGATCGTGCATAACCCAACTAGAATTAAGTCACGGCAACATCAGTGCATGGCCGTCCATTCCTAAATAATCAATTCATAAGCAAGCAACCATAATCCAGGCCCATGCACACCCAATCTTCAGAACCAATTTCCATCCCAATTTTTTCACTCAAACTCTCCCAAATGATCTCAGATTACTAAAAATTTTGGTGGAGATTTATATCAATGTGTTACTAGTCTTTTGGTTTAAGAATCAAGTCATTTGGATGTCAGGAGAAGAAGTTATAGGAAAAGGATCGAAGGATGTTCAGAAAGCAATCTCCCTTTAAAAAGCTTCGGGGCCACGATCGTGAGTTTTCAATCCCTCCTATGAAGTCATGATCGTGCAGAAGCATGATCGTGCTTCTCCAATTCCATTAGTGATGTCATGATCATGTAGAGGCACGATCCGCATTCTCCTTCTCCTTCTTCACCAAAACTGGAAATTTTCCTTCTCTTCTTCTTCCATTTTTTTCCAGATTTTCTCATTCCTGACTTATTTAACTAACATATAACTCATCTTTTCTACTTCCCTTCTAGTTCAACATAACACTAACAAATCAAAACCCAAGATGTAAACCTAATCATCAAAATTTGTATATCATCCATACATATCCCATTTTCTGCATTTTTCTATCTTCTATTTCTTTCCATTTTTATCAACATAATCACTTCATTTAAATCCTCCTTATATATCACGACCTGATCCAATTCTCATTCCTTATCATTAAACTCATTCAAATTCTTTTCTACTGATACTCAACAGATTCATGCATGTATAGTGAAAAACAAACCTTATGCGTATTTCACAGTATAAAATAGAGTACATATATATATTCATCAATTTTTTGTGAACTTCTGTATCATTTTCATTTTACTCCAATTATCACAAGTATTTTAGTCTAATACATGCATTATCAAAATACCATTTATAATATCACAAAGCTTAAAACTCAACTTAATTAAGTTAGCTAAATTCCTAGCAAATCAGATTTCGGTGAATCGATAAACACTGAGATTGTAACAGAAATCAAATTCTCTCTCTCTCTCTATGGATTGAAATTCTTACTTAATGTAAGATTCAATAACCAATTTCACAAAAAAGAAAATAGCTTGGTGTTTTCAGTGTGAATGAAGAGCAACGCAAGTGAAGAACATGCAAGCTACAAAAAATTTCTTACTAAACATATAACTATGTGTATTACACTCTCACTGCTACTTGTCACCATGCATTTAAGCCTTTTGTCAATATTTAATTAGTCCATGTGTCAGACTAAAATTGGTCCAATTTTAACATTTTTTCCTATTCTAAAATACCCCAAATTTTATTTTAGAAATTTCCTAAAATTCACCAAAATATCCAAAATAATAATTATTATTACTAAATAAAATTTGAACACAAATAATCCATGATTCCCATTTAAAAATCAATTCTAACCTAGAAAATGTCAATGAATGCTTGTATAATCATATTTATCTGCAAAAATCAATATTTTCGTGTATGCACATGCCATATTCAATTTAAGCATAATATGCATTTTTCTAGTGTCTTAGTAATTTCTCATAATACATTATTATAGCCTTAACATGGGTAACAAGATGTTACAAAAAACCTTATTAAAAAAATTCAATACATAGAGAAGAGAAGCAACTGGTTGTAGAGATGAGAACTAACAATGAGGGATGCATGAATAAGGTGGACCAAGAACTTAATTGTCACATAAATACATGGAATGAAAGAACAAAGCTAGCGGCGGCAGAGAAAGGAGAACCAAGACAGTGTGAATGGGAGAGGTGGACCGCAAGGTTTATTTGTCACATCAACTATAGTAACGAAGGAAGAGAATTTGGTGGCGGAAAAAATCAAAGGAACAAAGGACATTGGCCAAAATGTTTTTTAATCCCAGCAGCTATGGCTTTGTTAAAATTTAATTTGTTTCTATTCCTTATTTATTTTAATTTTTGTGGATTTAATCAATGCAAATATATATTATGAGCATGATTTGTGTTAGAATGAAGAATATGTATAAATAAGTTTTTTTTGGTTGAGGTTAGGATTAATATTAGATTAGAGCAAATTTTCAGTATTGGTTTTTTCATTATTGAATACATATTTAGTCCTAATTTAGCTTGATCACCTAGATTAAGGCCTTAGATGATTGAATGCCATAACGAATGGCATTTAACGTGTCAGAAAGTTAATCAAGCAAGATACTTGAGACAAAAGTGTAAACCAACCTTAGGATCTTATGTGAGAATACCTAGGATTAACAAACTTAATTTTAGGCTTCTTATATTGAATGTATTTTATTCCAAATTATCTACGAACCAAGTAGGTAATTCAGATTTAAAAGAGAAGGGAATTCTTATAAACATTAGGTTTGACTTGCTTAACTGGAGTAAATCCTAAATCCATCCACTGTTACAAGTTTTAGTGTTTAATCCAACAAAAATCCAATACCTTAGCCAATTTCAGTCATTTGATTAAGGCTAGTTATTTTTTTAATTAGTACTTTCCATCTTGCATATTTCCTTGAGTCATTTACCTTATTTTATTTTCAAATCAATCAATTATTGATCAACTAAGTAAATTTGCATCATTTAATTTAATTGTCTTACATGTTGTAATCATTTGGGTACGATATCTGGCTCTTACCGTTTTATATTACTTGTCAAAAGGGTGCCTTTAGTTGGTCTAAATAGAATTTGATTTATATTGCTTTGTTTAGAACGCAATAGTATGTAAATACAAAATGAAGACAAATAGAGTATTTAAACACAAAAATAGGATTGAAAAGACATTGAAATGCATAAGAAAATATAAGATAATTTAATCATATCATATACTATGAAAACAATGACACCATTGCATAGATAAAGGAACTATGGCCTAATCAACAGTTTAAGCTTGAACTTAGGAAGGTTTTACTTGACCTCGGAGATAGTAGAGCAAAAAGACAATATGTCCACCAAAGAAAATCATGTAGGCCCTCTCACTGAGTCAATGTTGTAAAAGAGATGTGATTAATATAAAGATGGATATGGTAGATACATAGGCAATTGACTTTAATGCTAGTAGGGAATTATCATTTTATGCTTATATTAGATAATAAGTTAATAAACTAGCCTGATAATAAGGATCTTAGGTAGAGTATTACTAGTGTGTATATGAATTTCCTTATTATAACAGCTGTATAATTAATCCTTTGACTTAATATTATCAAAATGTCTCATATGGTAATTACTATTTTGATATTATTTATGACCTATTACATTAAGGTAACATAGCTGGTAGCACTTGAGTATATTATGAACTATATAGAGATATTTAAGTAAATTAATAAATAATTCATAACCTTGAAATAACTAGGAAAAATGTTATATTATTCTTGATTAGTAATGATTTAAGAAATTCTTTGGCCAAAGTAAATCAAGATTTGGAAAGTTTATTTCAAAATATCAATTGTAAATGAATTACTAATTAGTAAGAATGAACATGTCTGAATATAAACACTAATTATTAAGAATGAGCATGTCTGAATTTAAATAGAGTAGACAATATTTAATTAGAATATTGGATGACGAAAATATTGAATTATATGTTATTACGATACATGGAAAGGTTTAAGTTAAACCACTTTGACACTCTTATGTTTGGTTGGTTATAACATGTTGCTCATCAATTGTTTAATCGGATAATAGATGATAAATTGAAAGGAGTTTGAACCTATATAATTATACCTATGAATTATATCTATTGTTCAAATCAGTTTAAACATATTGGAAACTTAAAATATCACATATAAAGAGTAACTAAAGATAGAAATTTTAATTTTAATTAATTTGGATTTAACTACAAAGTTTAAGAATTTTAGAGGTTTAATTTAAGATATTTGATCTATTAAGATTAAATTAAAATTAAAATTAGACTTTAATTATAATTAAGAGTTTAATTTGAATTATATTTGGGAAACTTTAGTCTTTCTCCAAAAAAGAAAAGAATTAAGAGAGCTAGCACTCCCACTAGTCCTTCTTAAAAATTGAGTTCACTTTCTTTATTCCATAAATATTGTTAGAATTTGGACATTTGAACAGTTTGTGGTTAATTGGACATTTGAACAGTTTGTGGTTAACAATTTCATCAAAAAAGAATAAATCTTACAAATACTCGAATCAGGTTTATATTTAATCCTTTTAGTTTCCAATTTATGTTTCAAGTTAATTTATTAAAAAGATCTTAGAAGATTGTAAACAAATATTTCATTGCACCAAAAATTTGATATCCATTGATTTTCCCACAACTCATGGTTCTTCCACATTGTAAATGAAATCAAGAGCCATAACTCTATGTCAATTTATGGGTCCCTGTGATCAGCTTAGTCTAGTGCCTATCTCCTTCTTATGCTAGTAGTTAGGTTATTAGCAATTCCCTTTACTAGTAGGTTAAGTCGGGATTGAAGTGTTGTCTCCTAAAAAAATCTGCTCCATACTTTTACTTTGTTGTCTAAAAGTCCAATAATTCCTTTCTTTCCAAATGTAGTAAATTATTAAAGCCCAGCTTATCCTTAGTGCTTTGTAATCTACCTGTTTCCCATCCTCATTTTAACTAACCAACTGATAGTTTCCTCTTATGAATTAGTTGAATAGTTCTCTCCAAATCTTCCTTATGTAGCTACACTTAATCTTAATTTGTTCCAAACTTTTTAATTGCACACAACAAATCTCATAATTCAAAGAACTAATGTTAATCTTAAGTTTGTCCTTCGAAGATAATCCCCCCTCATCCCTTACCAAAAGATAAATGAAGAAGTAGGTCTAATGTCTTTATCCCAAACTATTGCAGTCCAGTTCACTCTAGTTTGTTTATCTTTCTACAAAGAGTTTACAATTTTTTATGTTAAATTGACTTGATTTTCTATTCATCCATTTGATTTTGTCTTGTTTTCCTTATTGGCATCTTAGTGCTTGGTTCAGGATGAGCTCATCCCCTAGCTACTATGGAAAGGCTAAATCTACTGGTTATTTTTTATAAAATTACACACTTTAGCATCAGAATTCATCAGTCTTCTCAATTGTTGTAACTTCTCAAACTTATATAGAAGTCCCCTACAATGCCAATAATCAAATTAAAAATAGTATTATTACCATCCCTAATTTCATAGAGCATCGGGATTTGTATCCAATGTCTTGTGCTTAAGATTTCCTTGAGGATCTCATATATGTGTTACTTTATCTTCAATGTCCAAATGCTTTCATTTTCTATGATCACATGAAGGATCGTTAGTTTCACCAATAAGCCCTCCTTTCTACTACACAACCACCATAGATTCTTTGTTGGACCCCAAACTTTTAGTGGAAATTAGAAATATGAAAATGAAAATTCGATAAGAGTTTTTGTATATGAATGGAGTTATAGATATTTTTGCCTTAAGGAAATTGATGAGAAAAGATTTGTTTGATTTGATAACTTTGGG
>JANITW010000004.1:43045860-43057562 GCA_027564335.1 Erythroxylum williamsii | reverse complement strand
CTTGAAATCCTATTTAAACCACATTAAACTCAAATAAACCTCAATTATCCACTAACACTCCCAATTTAATCCAAATAGACCATAAATCACACAATTAACACAAGTCATGCTTAATAACATAAATTAAAAAAATTTTGGGGCCCAGCACGTCTAGCATCATTGGAGCTTGATGGATCTGACCGATTTGTCTCCTTTGGTGATCCAACTCCATCTACATTGCTTAGTCCATCTGCATTATTGTCATCTTCTGCATTTTCCTCCTCTGTTTGATTAGTGTCAACATCATTCAAGGGCAACTTAAACTCCATCCTTCTAAAATTTCCACCTGCTGGTTCTCCCCAATCCTATGCCTCACTTTCGTCAAATTTCACATATCTTGATACCATCATTTTCTTTGTTTCGGGGTTGTAAATTTTGTAGCCCTTGGATTCAATGCTATAGCCCATCATCACTGCCCTCATTGCCTTTTCATCTAACTTTGTTCTTCTTGCTTCAGGTATATGCGTAAATGTTACACAACAAAACACTCTTAGATGACTCACTTTCGGTTTAATGCCAAACCATACTTCAAATGTTGTCTTCTCCTTCAATGCTCGAGTCTTCATCCAGTTTTGCAAGTATACAGCAGTGGAGCACGCTTCAGGCCAAAATCTCCTTGGCACTTGCATTCCGGCCATCATAGCTCTTGGCATCTCCATAATTGTTCTATTTTTCCTCTTTGAAACTACATTTTGCTGTGGAGTATAAACAACCAAAAATTGATGATAAATTCCTTCTCTTTCAAGATAATTCTTCAACTCATTTGACACATACTCTCCCCCTCGATCACTTCTCACACAACTCAACTTCTTGCCACATTGTCCTTCAGCTTCTTCCCTCCACACTTTAAAAATGCCAAACACTTGATCCTTATTTTTCATGAAGTAATTCCAAGTGTATCTTGAAGCATCATCAATGAATTCTACATAATATCTACTCCCTCCAGCTGATGGTGTGTTCATTGGCCCACAAGCATCAGTGTGCACCAATTGTAGCTTCTCCGAAGCTCTCCACTCACTTGTAGGGAAGGGTAAGACATGGCTCTTCCCTTTAGCACATGGCTCACATACATTCTTCAACTTACTACTCAATTGAGGCAGACTATGAACCAATTCTTTCCTTTACATTTCAATAATGTAGTCCACATTTCCATGTCCATACCTCCTATGCCATAATTGTGTCATTTCTATCATTGGCATAGCAGTAAAAACTCCATCTACTTCTGCCATTCAAAGCTTAAAAAATCTGTTCACCGTTGCCACCTTATGAACTAGTTCTCCTTGATCATTGAAAATTCTGCAAATGTTATCTTCAAAATGCACTTTGTAATTCTTCTCCAAAAGTTGTCCTACACTGATCAAATTTTGGTCTAACTCTGGAATGTAATACAATCCTTCAAGTATGGTGCTCCCTGCCTTGGTAAACAACTCTACATTCCCTTTCCAAGTTACAGGTATGATGTCTCCATTGCCAATCTTCACAATAGTGTTTAAATCATGTTTTGTTTCAACAAAAGCTTCCTTCCTCTTTGTCATATGGTTGGAACAACCTCTATCAATCAACCAATCTCCTCCTTTCTCAACATTTCCCTCATTTCCACAAAACTTGACAGTTGATGCTTGATTTTCTGGTTGATGCCAAGCTTCCACCATAAACACACTCTCTTCAGTTATTGGTTTTTCGAATGGTTTGGTTGGCTGTGAAGTTCCAGGTTGTGTATTTGAATTTGAATGTGAAGTAAGTTGGGAATTTAGGCACATTTCTGAAGAGGTTTGAGTAGAGGAAAGATTTACTTCAGAGGTATTTAGTGGAAAATGGTTTGAAGCTTGAATATGCATTGGTTGATATGGCGATTGTTGTGAATAATTGGGCTGTGACATATAAGGATGGTTCATTGTGGTTGAATAGGTTGATGAGGAATCATTTGAGGCTAGTGTTGATAGTGTTGTGGAATGTGTGACTTTTTCGAGTTGCCAACATGGTGTGCTTGATGCAATTGATGTTCAGGGAAATTTTGGTAAGGTTTGGTTTGATTTGGTATTGGATTTGGAGAGGTGCTTTGTCTTAGGAAGGGATGGATTGGTGGGGGTTTTCCACAGATAGGGCTTTGGGGATTTTGCTGTTCAGATAACCACCTTTCATAACAAACTCTTCTTGAATGTCCTCTCTTCCCACAATGAACACAATCAGCATTTTCATTCCAAAAGCACTCCTCAGCTCTATGGTTGGTTCTTCCAAAAAATCTGCAGCTAGGATACATGCCCCATCTTGACACTCTTGTTCCACTTTGCATCTCATTTGCATTGTTGCCAGAAAAATGATTCATAGTTTGGAGGTTTGGATAAAGCATAGATGATGGATGTTGAGATTGAGGATAAACTAGAGGTTGTTGATTTTGTATCTGAGGTTTGTATGAGTGCTGCTGGGGATAGGTTGAGGTTTGGTACTGATTTTGGTTATTTTGTGGGAAGGTTTTTAACAAATGGTGGGTTTGGGAATGTATCAGACTTGGTTCAAGATGGTTTGGATTCAAGTTCCTTGTTTGGATTTGGAATGGTGGATTTTTTGGCACCTTGAACCATTCAGCCTTCAAGGCATATTCCTCACCTTCTCTTCTCACTGTATACCTCTCTTCATGCATTTCTAAATCATTAAAAACTTACTCCAAAGTAACAGAATCAGGGTCATTACTAAATTGCCATTCAACAGGAGCTATGTTAGCTTCAAACCTTAAGGGCAATCTGCTAAAAAATTTATCAACTAACCTCTCTGAACTTGAATTTTCACCAAACTCCTTTAGTTGTTGCATTAGCCGCATGAATCTTGACTTTGCAGCAGCTACATTCTCTTAATCTTTCATTGAAAAAATCTCAAAACTCCTCATAACAGCTTGCTTCTTTAATCTTAAGGATTGTGCAGACCCCACTTGCTCTAGCTTCAATGTTTCCCACAACTCCTTGGAGTTCTTGCATTTAGCATGTCTCAACAGAATGGTCTCACTTACCACTGATCTTAGGAAATTGTGAGCTTTGAAATCTGTCTTTATCTTGTCTCACCCTCAGCTCTTGTTGCTCTATCATGTTAGCTATCTCTTCAAAGTCAGCAACTCCTACATTTACTACATCCCAGCACTCACAAATTTTGAGACAATCTTCAACTTTAAGTGCTCAAGCCTTGTAGTTCTCACCGGTTAATACGGAAGCTCTGTAAACTCATCGCTGGAGTGCTCATCCCTGTCACGCTTCAGATCAGTCCAGGTTAGGTGAACCATGAAGCTCTGATACCACTCTTTTTAATGCCCACTTGACTGATTGAAGAAAACACCTTCAGCCCACCACCTGTCGAGCCTTGAGTCTGATTGAAGCAAAATGTTAAGCACTTAGTGCACTATTCACGCAAGCCTTCAGCAAACAAAAATGTTGCAACTTCTGTCTCCTTGACTTTGTGATCTGAGTGTATGATTCACCTTCAAAATTCTAGCTCAAGTCTCTCACAAATCAGGGAATGTATGGTGATTGGTTTTCAGTGTAATGAAAAATGAATATAACACTACTGATGTATTCGAATGAAACAGTGAACTTTAGTTTTCAAACTCTGAATGCGTAAAATGTACTTCAGCTATTCATTGCTCAAAAATTGAACTTTGCTACTGAAGGAGTAAAGAGATATAGGAGGATGTCAATCAGATAAAAAAAAGGAATTGTGACTTGCAAACTTGTCTTCTTTGCAAAAACAAAAACCTGAAATCTTCAACAACCTTTAATGCTTCAGCCAACAAAATCCTGACATCCAAATTTGATTGTCAGGCCATGAGAGTGAAATGCTTGATGCATGGACCAGTTGCCCTTTTGCTTAACTCTAACAACTCTTGATTATGCTAATTAATTTCCTTGGAATCTTGCTTTTGAATTTTTCTACTTCGCAGCTCTGCAATTCTTCTTCTGGTTTTCTTCTTGTTGCACATTCTGATGTTTCTTCAATTTGCACTGCTGCTACAATTTCCTTTGAATTCCTTGAATTCCTTCTCTTCTTGATCTTCAAGCTCTAGAACTTTGTTCCTTAAATGCATAGCCTTCTGAATTATCCTCAAAATCAATAACTCGATTTTTCTGATGAGTCTTGGAGGCTTCAATCCGATACTCATTCTTCAATTTAATTACCATTGCAAGATCTTCAGCTAGCTTCAACATAGCAGGTTTTACCAAAAAACTCATTCCTACAAGTGGGATGTGTGACTTTTGACAGTTTGTAGGGGATAATGGTTTGTTTGACCTAAACTCTAGTGGTCAAACTTTTACATGGAACAATAAACAAAGTGGCGATTCACTCATTGCTAGGAAGTTGGATAGAACCCTCATCAACTTGACTTGGAGTCTCAAGTTTCCTAGTTCTTACTATGTCATTCAAAATACTCACATCTCAGACCATTCTCCTTTAGTAGTCAGATCTATTGTTTAGCAGCATAAGAGAAATTCTCCTTTTAGATTCTCTAATTTTCTTGCTTCTCAATCCAATTTTCTGCAAATAGTTAAGGATGCATGGTATACTCAAGTTCAAGGTACTCCAATGTATTGTGTAATGTCTAAGCTAAAGATAGTCAAAAAAATCTCTCAAAATCATGAATTCTAGTTAGGTAGGGGATGTGAACACTAGAGTAGAAAGATGCCAAGCAAATCTTAATCACCTTTAAGATCAAATGGGGCTTTTACCTGGATCCTATAATCCGATTGCTCAGGAATTCACCGCTATTAGTGAGTTATTTATAGCTTTAAAGGATCAAGAATCCTTCTATAGACAGTCTTCTAGATCAATTGGCTTCGAGAAAGGGATAGAGACACCAAATTCTTTCATAATTTACCCCTAGACAATAGAAATAGGAATTCCATACACTCACTAGAAGTGGGGAATGGGAACATAATTAGAGGTCTCACATAAATTCAAGATCACTTCCTTGCATATTTTGAAGGTACTATAGGAGCTCAAAAGGTTCTCCGCCCTTTTAAAGAGTTTGTGGGAAATCGTTTTCTTTTCCCTCTATCTGAAAACCTTTCTAGTTCTCTTATTGCTGAAGTGTCAGCTCAAGAGATTAGAGAGGCTTCTCTCTACATCCCAATAAGGCCCTGGGCTCAGATGGGTTTAATGGGTTCTTTTTCAAACAAACCTGGCCTATAATTGGAGAGGAAGTCACAATATCCATTCAAAAAAATTTCATCATAGGAAATTCCTTAAAGAGCTCAACACCACATTCATCTCTCTCATCCCCAAAAAAGCTAACCCTTCCATAATTTTATACTATAGACCTATTTCTTATTGCAACATGATCTATAAAGTGATAGCTAAAATCTTAGCCAATAGACTCTGAGAAATCTTTCCTCTCATTGTAAGCCCCAATTAGAGTGCTTTCATTAAGAACCATAGAATAGGGGACAATATCCTGTTGTCCTAAGAGATCTTCAAGAACTATCATCTTTCTAATAATTAAAAGAGGTGTGCTTTTAAAGTGGACCTTCAAAAAGCCTATGACTCAATTCAATGAGATTTCCTTCTTAATGTTCTAGAAGCAATTGGCCTTCCTTCGAAGTTCTTAGGTTAGGTCACAGAATGCATAACCACTCCCTCTTATTCATTCTTTATCATTGGATTCCCCTCTAAAGTTTTTAAAGGCAAGTCGGGTCTAAGACAGGGAGATCCCTTGTCACCTTTCCTCTTTATAATCTGTATGGAAGTTTTCTCTAGAAATTTGAAAGCTTGTATAGAGAATAACCCTTCTTTTAAATATCATTGGAGATGCCAAAGCATTAAACTCAATCATCTTTTGTTTGCTGATGATCTTTTGATGTTTTGTCATGCGGATTTGTTATCTGCTTAGACCTTGGTAGATTCCTTGTATACCTTCTCTATGTTTTCTAGGATGGATATGAATACTTCCAAGAGTCAGCTTTTTTATCTCCGGATGTGAACTATCTGAATCATCAAATGAAACTTGTTTCTGGTTTCCAGCAAGGTACTCTTCCTATACGGTATTTAGGGGTACCCCTCATTACAGGCCGGTTATCTAAGAGGGATTGCCTCCCTCTTTTGGACAAAATAGATAAGAGGATCAACAAATGGACTCATAAAAGTCTATCTTATGCAGGTAGAATATAGTTGGTTATATCAGTTCTTTCTTCTTTTCAAGTTTATTAGTTTACCCACTTCGTACTCCCTTCTTCCATCCTTAAGGAGATAAAGACTAAGCTTAGGAATTTTTTGTGGTCTGGGACGACTGATTTGAAATCTTATGCCAAGGTTAAGTGGAGTGATATTAGTAAACCAAAAAAGGAGGGAGGTTTAGGAGTGAAACATTTGATTACTTGGAACCATGTCCTATTAGGGAAACAGATCTAGACTTTATTTGTAGATAAGGAGGCACTATAGGTAAAAAGGGTGAATACCATCATCCTGAGACGACAAAACTTTCGGAATGCACAACCTACCTATAATAGTTCTTAGAGTTAGAGGAAAATTTTATATGTGAGGGAAAAAATGCGGAACCAATTCAGATTTAGGATAGGCAATGGTATATCTACTTTTTTATGGTAGGACCTATGGCACCAGAGAGGAATATTGCAGAATTTCTCTCACTAAGAGAGATTAATGGCTCAGAGCTTCCAATGACAGCCAGAGTCTTAGAATTAATCAACATGATGAGTGACGGAGGCATGAGACATCCATTGAGATAAATAGGAACCTAGAGACACCTTCGTACTAACCCAATAGTACCCAATCTGATTGTCTGGAATGGTTAGCTAGCCCCACAAGACAGTATATCAATGACTCAGCATATAAATTCTTGAGACCAACTGTATAGGAAGTACCTTGGCACAAACTAGTATGGTTCAAAGGTGGTATACCTAGGTGAATCTTTATCTTCTGGCTTGCTTTCCTTCAAAAGTTACAAACCTGAGACAAACTCTCTTACCTCCAAACTCCTAACCACTGTTCCTTGTGTTTATTAGCAAATGAAACCATTGACCGTTTATTTGTTTCCTGTCCATTCTCTAAATTGGTTTGGGACCGATGCATCTCACACTTTCACTTACATTTTCCTAATCAGCCAACCCTTCCTTCTATTCTCTCCTAGTTTAATATTGCCTCCCATTCAAGACTTTCAGACACTAATAATTTCCCAATCCTTCTATCTACTATTGTTTACCATATATAGGCTGAAAGGAATGCTAGAACTTTCAAAGATGAAGCTAAGGACGTTGCTAAGTTATGGAAATTCAAAGCGCAAACACCTAGAGGAGGTAACTCAAATAGAAAGTGTCTATTTCACTAATATTTATCTTCTACAGTTTGATAGTGTAGGAACTTCATTTGCTAAACAGCATGTGAGTCACCATCATATGAGCAGTCAGGAGGATAGTTGGAGGCCCAAATTTCCTCCAGACTTCACAGCAACAAAGAGACAGTACCCATGGACGTCTCCCAAGATTTTCAAGAAATATTTCTTCTTTTCTTCAAATGGCTTCAAGACAAGCAGAAGGATAAGGAGTATCAGTAATATAGCTTCTGTTTTCTTATGCTTATGTTATCTAAATTGGCTTATATTTCTATTTGTTGGAGGTTAACATATGTCTGGTCATTGTTGGTTTTCTAATATGGAAATGGTTGGAGCATTGGTGTGTTGTAATTGTTTTGGATGTGAGGGTGAGATGTCAGGGTCTGTTGTCACTTTCTACGTTTTTTTTAGTAGGTTCCCTTGTGAAACCAAGCCCCTTTATTCAACAAGTGCATACGAATAGGATAGTGGGGAGATAACATTAGAGGTTGTTACTTGTGCCTTAAGAGACCACTGCTTGAGTAGTCTCTAACGTTGTACATACCTTTATATCTGTATAAAATTTTTTGACTTAACAAAAAAAGCTGCAACAAGCTACTACTACTTATTTTTTTATATCTAGCATTCTAGATTTTTTTTTTCGTATGTGTTTTGATCTTGAAGTCCGAAAGGAACTTTGGGGTCACCTGAAGAAACAACTTTTTGGTAGGAATTATTCATTAGAGTTCGTGAACGTGACGTGACTTTTTTGGAAGAAATGCAGTTAAAAAGATGGAAGAACCCTGTTTTTTAGTTTTCTTAAGGAATAACTCAAATTTATATTTCTTATTTATTGGTATTATTCTTTATGGAAAGATATGTTGTCTGTTTTTGGTTTTATTGGTATAAACAAGTAAGGAGTCTAGAAGAGACTCTAGGTGAGATATTCTTGGAGTCCAAAAGAGAGTCGTCGAAGCAAGGACTTAACTCGGTAGATGTGATAGTGGCCATCAGGTAGTGTTTTCCCCATTTTTTCCTATTTCTACATTACTGTGAAGTAAATCACGCGTTAGTACAATGCTTATAGAACGATAACGAATACAGGAGAAGGGGGGTTGAATTGTGTATTCCCCTTTTTTTAAAACTCTTTCAAAACTGTTTTGTTTAAAAACAAGTTCTTTTACAGAAACTTTGGTAAACTTGAATTAATCAAAAACTTTGAAAACTTGTTTCGGAATTTAAGTAATAACAAACTTTGAACTTTTTAAAAAAGATAGGGTAGAGAGAAGTTGACATAGCGATTTTATCCTGGTTCACCTTAAACCGTAGGCTACGTCCAATCCTCAGAAGTCTTTATGAGATTTCACTATCTCTTCAACAATTACAAGTATTCTTTCCGAGCCTCTTCAGGTCTTTACACTCAGTATTCTTTCACACTTAGCCTCTTAGGCTATCTGTACTACTTTCTTACAAAAGTTTTTGAAAACCTGTTACAGTAAAATTAGCTCTCAGCTAATTTGCACAATTGTCTCACAGATAAGCTTTTTCGTTTGCATACGTAAATTAATTTTCTCAACTTTAGCTAACTTTCACTATTTTCTCTAACTTTGCAATCTTCGACTTCGACTTATATTTATAGCATTCGTCTGTAACTTCTTCTTGATTCTTGCTTCTTGAATCTTGTTTCTTGACTCTTGAAAGAAACGGTTAATCAGTTGAGTTCTGTAACTAACTCGAACTGATTCTTGCATCTGCTTTTCTCCGTCTGTATTTTTGCGTCTATGTTTCTGCGTTTGTGTTTCACTTTGCGTCTGCGTCTGCGTCTGCTTTTCTTCGTTTGTGTCTGTGTTTTAATCTCCGTCTGCTTTTGTGACTATTTTGCGTCTACGTCTGCGTCTGCTTTTCTTCGTCTGTGTCTGTGTTTTAATCTCCGTTTGCTTCTGTGACTATTTTGCGTCTGCGTCTGTTTTTGCGTCTCTGCATTTGCGTCTGCGTCTGCATCTGTGTTTTATTCTCCGTTTGTCTGTTTTCTCTTTTACGTCTGTTTTGTACTACTTCTTTGTTATTCATTAAAATCATATTTATATAGAGTCATTTTGACTTAACAATCTTCCCCTTTTTGATGATAACAAATTGTATACATAAAAGGAAAACAAAATACAGTGTGTAAAAAGAAAATCTTATCTTCGAAAATCTTCTCTTCCTTGTTATTCGTCAGTTCCTCCAATCACACCCTTTGAGATTCTCTGATTGCTTTCTTCCATTCTCTTCTGCTGCTTTTCATTCTCTTCTCCCCCTATTTGTTATAATAAAAAATGATCAATGGCGATGACTCTTCATCAGTTCTGTCATCATCTTCTTCATTTCATTCATCATCTCCTTCATCTCGTTGACTTCTCCGCGTAAGTGGTTAATTTCAACTTGGGAGTCAATCGGTGAGGAGGGTTGATCATTATCTACTGAGGGTGCAGTGAACGGAATTTTCATAGTATATGCGTCCGAGGATGGAACGTAACCTTCAACAACCTCAAAACATGGTGGACGAATGAATACATTAGATTCAGGAAGATCTAAGTCAAACGGAGCAGGTAGCATCAGCAACTGTCTTCCTTGCAGGGGTATTGCTTTAGCTTCAATAGACAATGTATTAGATAAAGGCCTAATACACAAAACTGTCTGGACAAGGGATTCAATAAACATTCCTGTTATTACTCTTCCCCCCAATGGACAATCTTCGTTCTTATTTCATCTGCAGGGGGATCTCATACTTACTTGAGATTGAGAACTTGAAGCGGGAGTCTTCTTCGATACACACTCCCCCTCAGTTCTTGTTTTCCTTGTAGTCTCTGATTCTTCCTTTATCACCACCTTTAATCCCATTCTTCTGATTGTGTCTGAGTTGATGGTACTCTTGACAGATACCATCCTTTTGTTTCCTCTTTCAAGAAGGACTCCGGATTCCTTAAAAATCCTGGCGAGCAACATGCCGTAAGAATAACTGTTGGTATCCTTCAACCCCTTAACCATAAAATGAAAAATAAAAAATGGTAGGTCTATAGTACGACGATTTAGTAGATAGAACAAACATTGTTCATCCAAGGTAGTCACAAGATGTCTTGACCCGGCTCTCAGTAGGATGCAATTAAACAAAATTGCATAGAGAACCCTACCCTTCGGGACCAGACTTGAGGTCTTCCTCTCCCATGGGTCATTGGCTCCATATAACTGTCTTCTAACATCTTCTTCCCTCATACTAACCTGGGACATCCATCCGGCTTTGGTCGATAGGGTTTCTCCAACTAATGAGCACTTTGTTACCTTCTCCACTATCTCTTTAGTCACAATAACAGATACTTCGTCTACTGTGGAGACAATGGTGTTGTCTACCAGTTGAGCCTTCTTCCAAAAGTCGTGCACTTCATCAGTATAGACTGGTTCCCGCACCTGGAAAAATTTCCTCCATCCAGCCGCAAGAATCTCTGGTTCGACATCCATTCCATCTGCCCTCAGAGATTCAAAATCGACATGTCTTCCAAAAATCATTGCTGACTCCATTGATTCTAAATCGGAAATGGTTCTAGTAAGGTTTTCTTCAAAGGTAAAGTAGATTTCGAGAGCTTTTCGAGAGCGAGAGATGAAACGTCTGAGGTTGAGAGTAACCATAATGATTTTACTTTCCGGCTACTTGTAGGGGTAATGTCCGGTGTGTTCTAGAATCATTGGGATCCTCAAGATTATCAGATTTTTCCCTCCACAACTTCTTTGTGAGAGAAGTTACCAGCTGTAAACCACTGTTTTTAACGCCGTTAACTTTGACGATCTCATAGCTTTACTGGTCATTTAACATAACCATGTTAAGGTTCCGTCTGATTTCCTTGAACCATTCTTCACTTAATGGTTTAGTGAAGATGTCTGCCCATTGATACTCTGTTTCAATGAACTGTAGACGCACCACCTTCCTCTAAACGTATTCTTTCAAGAAATGATGTCTGACTTCGATGTGCTTCACCCTCGAATGCTGTATTGGATTCTTTGATAGGTTTATGGAACTGGTGTTGTCACAATAGATTGGGATCTCCTGTTCTTGAACTGAATAATCTTCCAGCTGATATTTGATCCACAATGTTTGTGAGCAACAGCTTGCGGCAAACATATACTCGGCTTCAGCAGTTGAAAGAGCGATTGAGCTTTGTCTCTTGCTTGACCAAGAAACTAGGTTTGCGCCAAGAAAGTGACATCCTGTAACATCCCCTCTCCTATAGGAAAGGGCATTTTGGTAATTAGGACGGGTTCGGGATATTAAATTATATCTCGGCATGCGCATACAGCATATAGTCTCTATAATTACTGATTGGTTGCA
>JANITW010000004.1:42841423-42852287 GCA_027564335.1 Erythroxylum williamsii | reverse complement strand
GGTATGGGGGTGGGGGCGAGTTCATGGGGCGGGTACGGGGGATGGCATACCCGCCCCATTGCCATCCCTAGCACTCATGGTGTTGACTCAGGCAATAACAACCTTTTGTCAAAGAGAGAAAAATTAGAATGTATTTAAATGCATATCTATAAGGTCTTTAATAACACGCATTATGACTCCCACAATTTTACAAAAATTCATAACCCTCAATATAAATCTGAGAAAACTTGTAGAGAAATTCTCTTGGTGGGTTGATATCCAATGTCCTTATGAATGACCTTAGGTTTGTCTAACAAGCCACGTTAGTTCAATCGATAGGTATCGATCATACCAATTGCATCCTCAATATAACTATTGAATCTAGTGCTCTCAACTGTTGATGTGTGCACACCTATTGTGCTATCAACTCTTGACACGTGTATACCAAATGTACACTACCCAACTTTGCCTCTATCCACGTTGATCTTGGTTTTGCCTAACAAGCCAACACTTTTAATTAAAATCAACCCATTAATCTGAAAATCCTATTTCCATTGTTTGAACTTATCCATATAAAGTGAGCTTGGTTTTTTCCAATAACTCTAACTTTAAATGAACATTGGTTCTAACCATATTAAAGGGAGGCATTAGTTTTAATATTCAAAGTGAGGGGTTTGACTAAGGTCTCATCTAACTTAGATGGTCTTATACTTGTAACTCATATATATACTATAACTATATGGCATGATGTGGACTACCCAATCAAATTGGGCCTAAGCCCACACATTCTCCTAACCATACATTCTTTAATGCATATATATAAACACATCATTTTGGTTATGACATCTTATGGCTCCTAACATGGAAGGCCCAATCCAACACTTGAATTTACTATCTTCCTTTTACTAACGTGCATAAAATTACTATTTTATATTTTTCATTTGGAATTAATATTAATGTAATTTACATGAATTCCTAATTCCAAAAATTAATTCATAATTAATTTACCATAAAATAATTATTTAATTTCCAAAGTTAAATAACTTCAATTTTGTCACAAATGCCATTTTTTTTAATCTTACTAGAAAATCTATTGCTTTACTGAAATTAATTCAAAATCAATTTTTATAATTTCCAAAAATTTTCATAAAATCAAATCCTCATTCCATGCATCTTTAGGTCATTTCATGATGATCAAAATAATTTAGGAATCACCCAAAAATTATTATTATCATCGAAACACCAATAAGACACTAAAAACAACAAATATGACTTCTAAATTTTTTTTGGAAATCAAATTTAGATAAAAATAATTTAGGCATGCATTAAACATCAAATTAACACATCTTTATCACCTATTTTTTTTAAGGTTCTAGAACGAAAATATAAACATAACAAAACATCAAACAAAAAAGATCCTACAATTTCTGGAAAACTGTTTGGATCTAGAAAATTATTTGATAAAATTATTAAAAAAAATTTAATAATTCTAGAAAACTTACATAGGAATAAAAACATCACAAATATGTTCACATAATTTTTTTAGAATCAAATTCCACGAAAATCATGTGTAACCTCATCAGAAAGATAGATTTCATGCATGTCTTATAAATTCTAAATTAAACATTTTAATTGCATTAAAATTATTTTCAATCTCACTAAATCATTAACTTACATATTATGAATATATTGGTGAAATAAAATCATAAAAAACATTTTTTTGTAATTAATTTCGGAAAAACATTACAAGACGCTAAGCTGTCACAACCAAGAAAATAGTTTTCACATTTCATGTATTCTTCATCTAACAAGGCATAAGATGGCTTTGATACTATTGTAAGGTTCTAATCATACATCTCATACATAATATATGTCAAACATATGTAGCAAAAAATAAAATGGAACATCGAAAGCCAAATATATTGATGCATAAAGATATAGAAAACAAAAATATGAAATGTAAGATGTTTACATATATTTTCGACAAACTCCTTTGTTTTTTAATCTTCTCTGTGTTGGGTTGTCGTAAACTATAATGATCAACGTAGACCGTCTCTAATGAAAGTCCACATGAAGATAGATGGATGAAACCTCATTAGGAGATGGTTAGAATTCTTTCTTTGTACTAACAAAGGCAAGAACTCTTGTGAGAATTAGAGAGAGAAAGAATGTGTGTGTGTGAAAAAACCTTTCTTTCACTTGTATCTTACATAAAATGCATAAAAATCATCTCTATTTTCTACACCATTTGGCCTTTCATAACCCCCATTACTAATGGAGAGTTTTAGGAAGTTAATGGTCATCAATAACATGCATTAATGGAAGTTATTGGAAGTTAATGACCATGAATAATATAAATTAATGGAAGTTTGGGAAGTTAATGACCAAATTGGCAGCCAACAACACTTGTTTTTAATCCATTTCATTCTACCACGATCACATTTTGATATAATCCTAAAACACACTCTCATACCTTGAATCACCATTCAAGACCAATTTACTCATCCTTCGGATCTCCTATGTGTGTGATCGATTAGGTTCTTGATTATGTTGACTACTTGAATAACACTTAATTCAAGTAAGTCAAAAGTGGTACCTAGCAATATGTCATAACCTCCAATTGACTGAAAGTCAGTGGTTTGACTATGAACCCTTCCATACGCAATGTTGCCATGCAATTCGTCTTTTCACCATTTATACCCCACTTGGTTCAAAGTACGGTCAAAGTTTCAACTCCCATTAGACTAGCTACATCACATCTAGTCCAAGTGCCAATGGATCTTGTCCTAAGGATCTCATTGCTCTATGTATCATTGAAGACTCTCTTTATGGTGAAATAAATCACTTGTTAATATAGAATTCACGTAAAGTATACAAAATACACAAAAAGGCGGGTTGAATTGTGTAATCTTTTTGAGAATACAAAAACTTTTGATATTTCTTGAAAAACTTTTTCAACTATCAAATGAATACCAAATATATTATACTAAAGTAGCTACGTATTTGAATTGCAAATAAATTCTATCTACTCGTCTAACAATAAGAAAATTAAAGTCTAAGGTTAGAGAATAGACGCCGCAATTTTATACTGGTTCACCCTAAACCTTAGACGCCGCAATTTTATACTGGTTCACCCTAAACCTTAGGCTACGTCCAGTCCTCAGAGTTCGTTTGAGATTTCATTATACTCTTCAAACTTTACAAGTATTCTTTCTTCTCTTCTAGACCCTCTTCAGGTCTCTTACGTAAAGTATTCTTTTTGCTATCTTAGCATCTCCAAGCTCTTAACCTTTTCTTTCTCTCACTTAGAAAGATATTGTGAGCTTTTTATTACAGTAGTGTTTGCTGTCTTGTATCGCACTTTGAATACAAAATTTTTCTAAGTATGTAAACCTTGGAAACTCAAAAACTTGTTCAGTCTTCGACTAGGACTAGTATTTATAGCCTAAGTCTCCAACTACTTTTTGAAAACTGCTTCTTGTTTCTTTTAGAAATCATTATTTAGTTGAGTTCTGTAACTAACTCCAACTAACTAACTATCTAATGTACTGGAGTATCTTCTTCTCTGTATCGTCTGTGTTTTGTTTCTTTTATGATGACGTGTTGTCTGTGTTTTGCTTCTTCTATGTTTTGTTTTTTTTGTGATGATGTATCGTCCGTGTTTTGCTTCTTATGTGTTTTGCTTCTTCTGTGATGACGTGTCGTCTGTGTTTTGTTTCTTTTGTGATGACGTGTCGTCTGTGTTTTGCTTCTTTTGTGATGGCGTGTCGTCTGTGTTTTGCTTCTTTTCTGTTTTACTTCTTCTATGATGACGTGTCGTCTGTGTTTTGCTTCTTCTATGATACTTATATTTTTCTACACACTTAACACACTTATCAAAACAGTTCATTTATTTCTAATATTATTATTATTTTATTGTCACCAAAATTAATAGACGTGAAATCTTCTTGACTTAACAATCTCCCCCTTTTTGATGATAACAAATAATCATAATTTTAGAAAGATAAAAATGAATAAATGAATATTATTCAAACGGTAAATAAGAAGACAACAAAAATGATGCACTTGCATATATGAAATATATATATGATATAAAAACTTGTTGTGGTTTCTATCTTCTCTTCTTGTCTCTGGTCTCCCCATATACTATCTTTCTTCTGCTTTTCTCCCCCTATTTGTTATGAATCAAAAGCTTTAACGAAGATGCTTTATAATTTCAGAAAATATATATTGCATATCAGTGCGGATCATCTTGAGGTCTTGTTCAATAGCAACTCATAGATAAGTTACTTCCTCATGAAGATCACCTACTGAGTCACTCAGGTCATCAACCTTAGTATGAATTTCCTCAATTTTCTTTACTAATGCTTCTTGAATTTGCTGTTGTGTGTGACTGACTTCCTCCAAAACAACAGTAGAATCTTGTTGAGGTGTACTTGGTGGATGGAAGTTTTTAGTAACAGATAGTTTTGAAGGTAAAACATCTAATTCTATGATTTTGATAATAGGAGGTTTGAATGTTTGTTTTCCTTCAGGGAGATCAAGATCATCAGGTCTAGGTAGTTTTGGAACTGGTTGTCCAAGAAGGTGTAACACTTCTTTAATTGAAGATATAATACTTAAAAGTCTAAAATGCATGATCAGATGCACAAAGGTCTCTAAGTTAAAATTGATACCTTCAACCATGATAGTTCTGTACTGTCCTTTTGTAACTCTTTCAGCTACCTTAAAAGTTGCATCTGTGGTGGAACATCCATACTGACTTCTTGATGGTTTTGAGATATGATGTGAGATATAGATTCCTCTAGGTTGAGCTACATTGCATGCCTCATCTATGTTCTTTACAGCTACTTGTATCTGATCTTTTGTAAGATCATCTTTATTTCCTTCAGGGAACATCTTCTTTTTCCCTTTTTCTTCATTACGTTCAATGTTTGTAGATCTCGGTTGTATATCCGACACAAATTTGAATAATGTTCTGCTTGCGATTAGATAAATTGTATACCGATCCTTGGTCATCTTCATTGGATATGGTTTTGACTTTTTATCTCGCAGAATACCATATAATCTTCTTTCTTCATGATTTAATAGATGTATTGATCGATCATTGATCAGTATGGGCTCGACTTGCACCTTGATTAACCTTTTCAAAGGTTCTCTTATAATAATTGAGCTTCTACTACGAACAGGTACTGATTCTTCTATAACCTTCATTCTCAAATCCTCCCTGTTGATAGGTTGAAAAGGATTGTAACGTGTTGATTTGTGTTTAACTGATTTTATCTTATGTTGAACATTAGATGAAGTATTCTTTTTTTAACTGGCCTTCAGCTTCTTGTGTTCTTTTTCCAATCTAGAAGGAAATTGTTGTTGAGGCTTTTTCCTTTCAAACACTAATTTCCTCTTAATTTCTGTCTCTTTAGTTGATTTTGCTGATTGACTCGACAAAATAGAGACCAATGATCTAGTAGCCTGAAGTGCTTTCTCTGGCTTATCAAAATCTTCACCAAGAGTTAAACCGTTCTATTTCTTCTGTTCTTGTTGATGTAAGGTTAATAATCTTGGTGATCTTCTTGATTGTTTCGATTTTTCTGAATGAAGTGTCTCTCCCTTTCTCTTCAATGACACTTGTTGTAAAGACTGTTTAACCTGGTTTTCTTTTCTTTGAGAAATTGTCTTAGCTTTTATTGATACATCTGACGATTTTTCTTTCTTTTCTTCTATAGATGTTTTTTCTGTGGGTTGAGTTTTTGCCTTTCTTGTGGGTGTAATACTTTCACTCCAGCTACATCTAGCAATATGCTCCCCCTCAGCCCTTGCTTTTAGCGTAGAACCTATATGTGCCTTATCTTGAATCTTTAATCCCATTCTATTAACAGTGGTCTCATTAATGATGCTTGTACTCATCCTATCAATCCTATCAATCCTATCTCATATATGATGCTTGTACAAGTGGAGGTTGTCGCATTAATAAGTGACAACCTCCACTTGTACTCATCCTATCAATCCTATCTCCAGTGTAATCAGTATCACAATAGCTAATTAACCTGAAATCTCTACCTTTCTTATACATTAATTAAAGATCACTAGAGCCTGACAGATATCTCAAAATTCTTTTAACAGCAATATAGTGAAATTTTTTAGGATTTGCTTGAAATCTTGCACACAAACAGACACTAAATAAAATATTAGGTCTGCTTGCTATAAGGTAAAGTAGAGAACCAATACTTCCTCTAAAAAGAGTTTGATCAACCTTCTTACCTACTTCATCCTTATATAAAAGGTTTGAAGGATGCATAGGAGTTGACAAAGGTTTCACCTTTTCCATTCCATATTTAACCAACAGTTCTTTGATATAATACTGTTGATAAATAAAATCTTTTCTTTGGTTAAATTTTGTATTCTTTTTTAGTATACTACTACCTAATTGAATCTAGAGATCATATCCTAGGTTATTCGGCGGTTAGGTTTAATTAAAGATCTTATCTTAATTAAATACTATTTAAAGGAAAACTCAAGTTAATTATTAACCCACAATTAATAGTTGCTATGAGAGTTTTGAGAATGATAAGTCATTAAAATATGTTTAATTAGGGTGTAGGCCGAGATTAAACTAAAAAATCAAGTCCTTACCGAATTCTCCACTTTTATTTTTTACATGTTTTATGTAAATTGCTTTTGTTAGTTAGTTTAACTTTATTTTTTTCTTATTTTTAAAACCAAAACCCCTCTAAACCTAAATACCAATTATTTTCATTTTAATAACTTTACACATACTCTCTGTGGAATCGATCTAGATTTACCACTGCTATAGTAGTAGATCTAGTTTATTTTGATTAGCGTTATAATGCGTTGTCATGGAGTAAGATCAAAATGAGGATAATATTTAGTATCTTATTTATTAATTCAACAAAAACTTTTAACCTTATTCCAATGGCCAAGGAAAGCACTCAAAATCATATTATTTTAGGTATTACAATGGCCAAGGAAAGCACTTAAAATTAAACTACTTTTGATGAACACATACATATGACTACAAATAATATGGTGGAGAACAAAACTAAGACTACTAAATTTAGAGTAATCACTCATACCATCAAAAGGAGAACTATAAGAAAGGTCAAGACTAAAGGTGTTTTCAACTCCTCCAACCCTATCATATATTAATCCCATTTTGGAACATAAAGGGAATCAACTATCTTAATAATTAGTAAGTTCTTTCTAATTATCTCTACCCAATAAAGCTAATGATTTTTGGCGTTTTAAAAACTAAACTTAAAGAATCTTAATGTAAGAAGCTCTAATTTATCAAGAATAGATGTCAAGTCATCACAAATCATTAATTTCATTATAATGGTAGGGTTGCATTTACTTTTGATCCGAATAAAATTGAAATTCTTCATTCCATTATCAATGAACCGATTATACACATATTCATTAAGTTTAAGTGGAATAATTTCATAAATTGCTTTTCCTTGATATATGCATCTAATCATGCTTTCTGAATAGCTAATCTTTGGAATGATCTTATAATTAGAGGCTCCAATATGACCATCCCCTAGATTCTACTTGGAGAATTTAATTATATTCTTCTTTCTATATAAGATGAAGGAGAAATTGGTATAATTTCCTATACAATAAACTTAGAACTTTGAGGTCACAGACCTAGATTATAAGGGGAATCAATTTATATAGAGTAATAAATAAAAAAGGAATTGGTTTGTGAGGAAAAAGCTAGGCAAGGTACTTTTTAACTAGCAATAGATGATTGAATTCCAACTTATGTTCTAACCACTCTCCAACTAAAATCTATGGTATCTCCAATAGTTACACCATGTCTAATCCATTTAGATATATTAACCATCTTACCAAGATGGAAGGATCCAAGAAGTAATGAGGGTAGGATTAGCATGAGAAGTTAAGGGTTTTGAGCAATATAAATGCCTCAACAAATTTTACCATATTAAAGTATGCCTTAAAGAAGAACCAAATGATTAGACATTATTGTAACTAGAAATAAGCTTATTATAACTCAAGATAAACTTTACGAGAATCTAATAAATGTTAGCGAAATAAAAGATGAGATATTAGCATTATGCAATCATATAAGGCTTTGAAAGTTAATAGATCACTCCCTAGGTAAAACTATAGGGTTTTATAGATGAAAAAAAGATGTAGGAATTCTTCTTTATCCTTTAAATCCATCCTTTTTGGGAGAAAAACCAATAAAATATCTATATTACTCAAAAAGGGGAAAAGTAAGAAGATAAGAGAGTTAAAAGTCCTTAATCTTTCTGCTTCCTATCACACTTCAACCCGTGAACTCAATTCATTCAATTAAAATTTTTTATTTAACAACCAGGCTATTTAATTGATTAAATAGTTTACATTTAAAAGATTAAGACTACTTTACATAGTTTCAATCCTAATAAGTAACCAGCTCTAGATGGATTAAATTCTTACTTCTTTAAAGAATCTTAGCATCTAATTACTCCTAATCCTAGTTCACTCAAGGAGTTCAATTTTATTTCATGTTATAATACCATTTATAGAATTATTTCTAAGATCATTACCACAAAACTCAGTATTGTTATTGATATCATGATTTGGAAATCCCACTGAGCATTCATTGAGCGTAGAAGTATAGTAAACAATATCTTATTAACTTAGGAACTCTTCCAATGTTACCAAAGTAAGAGCTCCAATAATAGTTGCGTATTGTAAATTGATTTTCACAAAACATTTCATATTATTAGTTAGAATTTTATTTTTCAATATGTTGTATCTAGTTTCTATTACTTTTAATTGGTTTTATATCTTAATTTCGGTTACAAATCCTTGTGTTTTGATCCAAATGTGAGATAAATTGATTAGAAATGGCGTAAATATTGGATGAAAGTTAATTGAATTATTTTGTGAGTTTTGCATGAAGGTTGAAGGGAAAGTCACGTAAATTTTTCATGAAAAAAGAAATAAGAAAAAGAAGAAAAGTGGTGACGAGTGTCACTACCTCATGGTGGTGACTTATTAAGTCACCACCAAATGTTAGTCATGATGGTGACAAGTTTGTCGCCACCGTGACAAATGCCCTCACAAAGTGACTTAACTTGTCACCCCTGTGACCTATTTGTTTTCTACTTATCATTTGTCATATGTAGGGGTGACGGCTCAAAGCCCTAAACCTAGAGTCATACTAAAAATAGAAAGGGAACAGAGGGTGACGGCTTATCAATCATTCATTATTCACTCTTCATTCTTCACTCAACACACCAGAGACAGATCGAGAGAGAGAAAATATAGAGAAAGAAGGGAAGAAGAGAAGAGAAGAGAATAGAGAGAGTAGGTGAAGAAGAGAGAAACGTGGCAGAAAGTTGGAAGCAAAACCAAGCCTTAGACCATCTAGTGAGAACAAGATAAATCAAAAGGTGAGAGCTAATGCGGGAAGCTTGAGAGGGGCAGGAGACCACTACACCTCATTCTCCCAATCTCTATTTGCTTGCTCTGTTATTCATCTATTATAGTATTTTTTGTTTATTTACTAAACTTATTAATTTGTTAGCTTAATCGACTATTACTTTGTTATCTTTTCATAATTCATTTAGTATTCATTGTTTTATTGCTTTAATACTTTTTTCGACAGTAACATGAGACTAAAGTGTATTGAGATGATGAACTGTGTTTATGCTACGATGGGTTGATCTCTTTTTCTTATTGGCATATTTATTTTTATGGTTTTCGAGCTGAATGGATGTAATAGAATGGCTTAACGTTTCATCATTATTAGTATTAAATGAAGGACTGAGAGAAGAAATTTAATACGGATCCAGAAACTATGGATGTTTAGGTTAAGAACTAGAAATATATTAATTTAAGTGGTGATTAGTAGTCGAGTTTCTATAATTAATTAGGATAATAACTTGTTGAATACAAAAGTTAGGTTAGTTCATTATTCGAGTTAATTTAGAACCCAACTATTAATTTTAGTAAGAAAAATATCAAATCATTTCCTTTAATCATGCATAGTAGATTAAATTAGCAAAATTAATTCTCAGGAGTCTTCCATTTCGATTAATCTATTTTGTCTTTGCTTTCAATTGATTTCGTTTACTTTTCAATCTATTTTGTGATTTTCTTTAAAGTGTTCACTCAATAAATCAGTAGAGAATGTTTAGGATTGCATCTATTTTTATTTTTTCTTTTTTCAAGGTTAATTTAAGTGGACCAATTTCACCTCCATAGAAGACGACCTTGGATAATGTAACATCCCATCACCGATGGGAAGGGTAAAATAGTAATTTGGAACAGGTTAGGAGTGTTTAACATTGTTTTGCTATGTTCATGCATTCATATATACAAGTGAATAGTAATTTTTGCACATGCACATGACTGTACATGAATTCATGACATTTCCCGGTATATGTGTCTCTAATGTGCTGATTGTGAAAAATATGCTTTTGTGGTTGAAAATTTAATTGGAATGGGTCTTTATGAATTTTGAATTTTTAGAGAATTTTAGAAATTTTTCTGAAAATTTTCAGTGTAATTTTTGGACTAGAAAAAATGCCAAGTGGCAGACTGATTGGTTGTCGGTAGTGGAAATGACGGTCCAATGGCACTGGAAATTAGATGCATGAATTTAGGAATTTTTGATTTGGAGCCATTGGAATTTTGGGACAAATTGAAATAGAAATTGAAGTTTTATTGGAAAGGAAATAAGTGAGGGTTTAGAAGATAACATGTGGCAAGTGACACTTGTCAGTTGCCTAACATGCCACCTTAGTTGCTTAGGTTAATCAAAAAAAGCATGTCTTGTGAGTTGTACGATGCTCCTCCTTTGAAAGAATTAAAAGTGACTTAGATGAAGTTCCTCCTTCATAATCCGTAG